>JAUPFV010000003.1:110439099-110609127 GCA_036936605.1 Limnanthes douglasii subsp. nivea | reverse complement strand
CTATTCCTCTCTTGAATAAATTTCTAAACACAATTTCTTAACAACTCAACCTGTTTTTTTATACAAGGTCATGATATAATCCTCATCCCTCTTCATTGCTTTGTAGCCAATAAATTAACTTCTAAATGCATTGAAAAGTTCTTAAAAGCTATGAATTGATACAGAAGTAATGTTACTAAACCATGTCAAAATGTTACCTCTAAATTTTTATAGAAAAGGCTTTACACAAAAGAGTGTCATCACGATTAAAGTTAACATAATATTAAAAAAATACTTTAGATAAATTTATAGATTTCCACTCCCGTCATACTTATTCATTTGTACGGATCAATTGTTTTAGGAAAATTTCATTCCAAAAACTTATAAAACAATGGATATTGTGCTATAATGTACAAAACTAATTTTGGTCTCTTAAATATTTATTGACATATATAAATCATCTCATATTTTCCTTTCTTAATTCTTTCTTTATATGTTATTTCATTACTAGAGTGTTCATCATTATCATTATTGATGAGGATCAGATATCCTTGAGAGAGGCAGTAGTGATAGAAAATGTACAATTAACCCAAATTAATAATATTGAATGGGATTTTTCGGTTCATGGGTTTGACCAATATCCATGACCCGGCCCGATTGGCTCAATTAACCTAAAATTAGCCTATAAAAGCGCTAAAGAACAACATTTTAGAATGTTGAGACTTTATCTCTCTAAGCAATAAATATAAAAACCCAATTATCTCTCTACGATCTACCCAACACTTATTATTCTACCATAAAATTACATAGATACCCATCAAATAAGTTCAAACCTTATTTCATTTGCAGCCAGAGTGGGAGTGTAAAGGAAGGTACCCGAATAGAAATATCCAAAACCTAACCTACAAAGTTTACCTTCAAAGTTTTTTGGAACATAAATCATGATATGAAGATAGAACCCCATTTTCAAAATGAATATGTCATAGTCGAAGAGGAGCATGTACACACGTCTCATGTGAATAGTGATACTGAAGAAAGGCTTCTCAATCAAGAGAAGTGTGATCAATTACGAGAAGAAATTGAAGCAATAAGAGCCCAAAGACATGTTGAGAAGGATTGAGGGAGGGAAATTCCATAAGAGTATCTAAAGTCTGATGAACCAGATAATAATCCCCAACATAATATGAAGCAAGGTCAAGATGATCAGTCCCCCAAAGACCACCAATGATATAACAGAGCATCAAGCTAAATACTATTCCATCATTTTGGAGTCTTCTGAGGGCTCAACAACAAAATCAGAATCAAAAGTGTCATCATCTTCTTCGAGTAATGATCATTGTCAAAACAAAAAAAAGGAAAACTATAGGCTAAAAAACATTTGAAAAACACCATAAAGAAAGTAAAAATGATTATTCGAGAAATAAAGTAGGATGAAAGGGTAAAGAAAAAAATAAAGAGTGTTAGGGAAAGACGAAGGGGTTAGTTGACCATAGGAAATATCACTTATTGAGTGATTTTTTTGTGTGCAATCCGAGCCTGTGATCTTTGCCACTTCTAATGAGGATTCCATGTTCAGTCAATGACATACTTGGAGACAGTCACCTTTATCTTTAAAAATCATCTCCGGACATCTACTTAGGCGTTTTAATATCTCCAAAATGGAAAAATATGATGAGAGACAAGACCCTGATAACCATCTCAAGGAGGTCAAGAATTTCATGATGAGTTTTTGATGATGACAAGCTGTTGTGCATAAAGTTTTCTCAAACTTTCAAGGATAGGACCTTGAAGTGGTATAATAGATTACTGCAAGGATCAATCAAGAATTTTGATATGTTTTGGATGGCATTCTTAAGGAAATTTGTGAGAAGTAAAGAACTTAGGGGGATAAAGATACAATAATCAATTGTTGGCAACATCCTAATTAATCATTAAAATATTACACCAAATTTTTTGTTTACACCAAATATGGATGACCAGACTACTTCAAACAGGTGGCTATAACTATACTCTGACAAGGACTATTAGCTGGTCAATTGGCTGATTCAATGACCCGTAAGAAGGCAATGGCTTGGGATGGTATATTAAACCAAGTTGGAAAGTAAATCATTGTACATGAAACTAAAATATTGAAACAACCTCATAAATATAGACCTTACCCATTGAACCTGCTTTCACAAGCTATTATCCAGTCATAAGTTATCGTAAAAAATCATCCGAGGACTCCAGACAGGGTTCTCATTGACCAAGACCGAGCCAATCTAATCAAGGGAAACAATCTAGGCCAAGAGGAAATCAATAGCTCCAGCCTAGTTATTTTTCGTAGCTTATTGAAAATGTTGCCACCATTTACGACATATCACAAAAGTTTATGCAATTCTGAAGGCTTGCAGCTATCTAAACTTCGAGGGAAAATCAAAACACACAATACTGTAAGTACCATAATAATGTGTGACATGATACTAAAGATTATATTACTATAAGTAATAAGATATAATTAGTAATATAAAATAGGAAATTAACCACTTTTGTTAAATCACAAGTAGGTAACAGACAATTGAGGAACAAATCACATCCAAGCAGAAGTGGGGCTCATACAGCTTTACATATTATCCGACGTTAAGCTACAGAAGCTCCTAAACAGGAGAATAAAATGATGATTATTGAATAATTCGATGTGGATTCAAAATACTTAGATCATAATCCGGGTCAAAGTCAAGTCAATGCGGTGATTGAGAATAGTGGAAGGGTTTCCAAGCTATGTTAATTCTTTGAATCATCAACTATATTCAGAGGAGACAGTACGACAACGCCTTTAAGCTGTTCTAGGATAAGGCACGTGGTTAGCTTGACCACTCATTTAAAAGGGAAAATGTCTTCTCATATATACCAAAAACCTTGGTCCCTTCATAGTTTTTAATGTAGATGATTTAAGAAATGTTGCAGGGTCACATGAGGATGTTATGGTAACATATGTATCTATTGAGGGAACAGATTACCGATAAATCTTGATCGACACTAGTAGCTTAGCTAATATCCTATTTCTGTCCACCTACAAACAAATGAAGAACCCATATGTTATTCTCTGATCAAACAGAACCATAATAGGGTTTACTGGAAACTTTATGAATGTTATTGGAGAGTTCGAAGGTGAGGTAATTCTTGGAAAATGATCATTGAATAAAAATGTAAGAGTCTTGTTTATGGTGGTGGTTGTCCGAACTCTTATAATGCCATCTTTGGAAGATCTTGGTTGTCAAGGATGCATTCAGTTGTATTAATGGTTCATCAGTGTTTGAGATATATAGTTGGAGGCCAAGCAGGGTTAGTTCAGAGCAGCCGGAAACTGGCTAGGGAATGTTATGTCGTTGTTTTTGTTCCAAAGTCTCTCGAGAATGTGTCAACTAAAAAGGAATATCAATTAAGGGAGTCATTTTTGGACCCGAACAAGATAGTTGATCTAAGAAATACTCATAGTGTAATGATCCCTATAGAAGAAGTTTAAGTACGTAGCTTAGGGGGTGAGAAGAATGTCAGAATATGGGCCAAATTGCCACCAAAATTGGAAAAAGAGTCACTGTCTTTCTTGTCTAAGAATTTATATGCATTCGCCTGGTGTAATGAATATTTGACAGGCATACCATCTAGCGTCATTAGTCACAAGTTATATGTGTGATCCAATGTAGGCCAGTGATACAAAGAAAAAGAGCGTTTTAAAAGAGAATTCCAAAGCAATTGTTAAAAGAGGTAAATAGACTAACAAAAATGGGGTATATTCAGGAATTTCAGTATCTTTTATGGCCAGCAAACCCGGTGCTCGTAAAAAAGAAAAAATATAAATGGAAAATGTGTATTGGTTTTATAAATCTTAATAGGACATGTCCCAAGGATCATTTCCATGTTCCTCAGATAGATCAGTTCGTGGATTCTACTTTAGAAAATAAATTATTATCTTTTATGGATGCCTTTGCTGGGTACAATCAGATACAAATGGATCTGAATGACCTGTATCATAGCATATTTATCATTGACATGAGGTTGCACTGTTACAAGGTAATGTTATTCGGTTTAAGGATTGCTGAGGATACTTGATGACGTGACGAAAATAGAAGAAGAAACAACGATAGATGAAACCCTAATTCAAGGGTAACATGATGAAACCCTAATCTAAGGGTAACAAAAACTGAAATTTTCAGAGATAAACATATATTATTCCAAAAACTTAAAATAACTTAAGGCATATGAGGCTTTATATAAGAGCTTCTCAAAACCCTAAATTATAATACAAGGAAATAAAATAAATATTTTAAAATAAAATAAAATAAAATCTTTATATAATTAGATTGATTTAAATACATAAGATATTTGAATTAAATAAAATTAAATTAAAAAGACTTTTGTTTGGACTTTCTAGGCTACATCATCCTCTCCTGGTTGACAAGAATTCGTCCTCGAATTTACAGCACCATCACCATTAAGAACCCAAATTATTTATTTTATTTTATTCAATCGTTACATTGGGAATTATAGTTGTTGACCTTATCGGAATAAGATAAATTCTTCTCGAGTCTTCCTTATTCAAAGTCACATTGAAGTCGTTCGGTCGATGAAAAAAATAATTTCGAAAACCTTTTCATAGCCTGAAGGCAACATCCCCATGTCGAGTTGATGAAAAAAGATGGTTTTGAAAACGTTTTCATAGCATGAGACAACAACTTGGTAAGCAATTTTTACCTTGATTCGACGATTGGTAGCCAATTTAAACTCCTTTAGTAACCGATCAATACCATCATCATTGAAACGGCTGATATGTCCCCCGCATACCAAACGATCTTCGAGATCTTCATGACCATAGATGTTGTTCTCTTCTTTAAACCTTGAATCAGAATAGTTAGGCTTTAGAAACATGCTTCCCCATAGCAGGAACTAAGGCTCTGATACCAAACTGATGACGCGGCGAAAATAGAAGAAAAGGCAATGATAGATGAAACCCTAATTCAAGGGTAACATGATGAAACCCTAATCTAAGGGTAACAAAAACTGATTTTTTCAGAGATAAAAATATATTATTCCAAAAACTTAAAATAACTTAAGGCATATGAGGCTTTATATAAGAGTTTCTCAAAACCCTAAATTATAATACAAGGAAATAAAATAAATATTTTAAAATAAAATCAAATAAAATAAAATCAAATCTTAATATAATTAGATTTGATTTAAGTACATAAGATATTTGAATAAAATAAAATAAAATTAAAAAGGCTTTTGTTTGGACTTTCTGGACTACATCAATACTTACCAACACTTAGTCAACAAAGAATTTCCCACTGAGATTGAGAGAAATATAGAAGTTTATATTAATGACATGATGGTAAAGAGTCCAAGGGAAGATGATCATTTGCTTGACCTCAAAGAAATTTTCTCTAATTTGGAAGCCATCAAATTAAAGTTAAAGCCATAAAAATGTACTTTTCGAGTGCGGTCCAGTTTTTTTGGAGTATATCATTAATAAGAAAGGAATACAAGCTGACACAGTGTAAGTAGATACATTATTGGGTATGAACCCTCTCCGGTCCAAAAAATAAGTTTAAGTGTTAATTGCAGGGTTGGCAGAATTGAATAGGTTTTTTCTGAGATCATCAAATAAATGTGCACAATTCTTACAAGTTTTGGGAAATGCCAAGGAATTCAATTGGTCTCCAAAATGTGATAAGACATCTATGGAAATCAAGAGACGTTTATCTTTGCCTAAAACTCTATTCAAACCAGTTATCAGGAAAAGAATCTATGTATACCTAGCAATATCCGATCATGTTGTGAGTGCAACATTAGTCCGGGAGGTTGACAAATACCCTCCCCTGGTTTATTATATTAGTAAGAGTTTCTTGGATCCTGAGAAAAGATACCTAAAATAGGAAAAAATGGCTTTAGCCTTGGTGATAGCAGCTAGATAAATGAGGCCTTATTTTCAAGCGCATTCCATCACAGTTCAAACTTATTTTTCACTTAAAAGCATGTTGCAAAAATCAGATGTATCGGGTCGAATGACCAAGTGATCTGTGAAATTGAATGGTTACGATATCGATTTTTCCCCTCAAATAATAATCAAGGTACAAACTGTAGCAGACTTCTTGGTTGAGTTTCATTTGGAAAGACCATATGTACAATGTTCAATCAATAAGTCTGGGAAAGATTGGGTAGTTCGAACAGATAGAGAGTCTAGTATGATGAGGCTCAATGTATCAAGCCGTGCATTTTGGTTTCAAGACATCAAACAATGAAGCTGAGTACGAAGTAAAAATAGCTAGTTTGAGGCTTGCTCAAATATGTGGTGCCAAAATGATCTGATTGGTAAGTGATTCGTAGCTGCTTATACATCAAGCACAAGGACAATATGAAACAAGGAAAGAGAAGTTGGTGAAGTATTTGTAAGTATTAAGAGAATATTCTACTTGTTTTAAATATGTGCAGTATGAGCATGTGCCAAGAGCTGAGAATTCAATGGCTGACTCTTTAGCCACTACAGAAGATTCTGAGGCATATCCTTGGATTTTAATACAATAATTCAATTACATAACAATGACCCTCGAAATGGAAGTTGAAACTGCGGAAAGTTTTTAAATATTTGCGATAAACAGCCAAGACTGAAGGTATAAGATCCAATAATTCATTAGTAAAGGAAGTCTTCCCGAAGATAAAATCCTATCTAAGAGATTGAAGTTTAAAGCACATGGGTTTTTAGTTTTAAGAGGGTCCCTTTACAAAAAATATTTTTGCGTTGTCTCGGATCCAATGAGTCCCAAGTATTTCTATTTGAATTACATAGGGGAAGGGTATGTTTATTGTGGCTACAAAGCTTTGTCTAGAAGAGTCTTCTTAGCAGGATTTTATTGGCCCTTTATCATGACGGATACTAAAGAGCTAGTTAAGAGATGTGATCCCTGTCAGAGATTTAAAAATACAATACATGTATCAGCTCCTATGGAGTCAATATCTGAAACCGTACCTTTTGATAAATGAGGGTTTGATGTGGTAGGACCCATTTAGATGGCTTCTGGAGGATACCAAACTATTGTCTTGGCAATTGATTATTTTTCGAATTGGGTAAAAGTTGCGCCCCTCTTCGGAATTACTTCCAAAGTAGTAATCAAATTTATCCTTCCCAAAATATGTTGCAGATTTGGAATTCCCAGGCTAATTACGACTAATAATGGCCCTCAATTTGAAAACAGAGATATGAATATTTTTTGTACATCAAGGGGAATTCACCATCGTTACTTTTCACATTTTCATCCTCAAGATGATAGACAGATAGAAGTTGTAAACATAACTATTTTGATGGTTCTCCAAAATAATTTTGAAGGGGCGACACACAAATGGCTAAATTACAAACAATAAGTAATGTGGACCTATCGAACTAGTCTACATACTGCTACATAAGAATCTCGTTTTGCCTTGGTTTATGGGATGGATGCAATAACACCAATAGAATATACTCTTCCTACTTTTAGAGTTCAAAATTATTTCGAAGAAGGTAAGGAGACTGCAGTAAGAGCTTAGCTAGACTTGATTGAAGAAAAGAGAGTCAAAGCCCATTTACAAACGATATATTATCAAGATTTAATGAGAAGCCTATTTGCATCTAAACTATGAAGAAAAGATTTCGATGCGAATGATAAGGTTTTAAAAAAATTATTTTTACACACCAAAGACACAAAGTTTATAAAGTTTTTACCAAATTGGAAGGGACCATACAGTGTGTTTGAAAAGATTAAGCAAGGAACATATCGATTAATTGAGCAAGAATGCAATCCTCTGAAGCACCTGTTGAAGATCAATACTTAAGGTTGTATCTCGAGTGAATATATTTTGTAAATATTTACTTTGTGTTTGTAAATATTTGGGGGCATACTCTTTCCTACCCTGGTGGCTCGGGGGGGGGGGGGGGGAGGGGGGGGGGGGAGGGGGGGGGGGGGTTTAACGACGTGTCCGAATTATTATCAATCTGCCATTTTTTCCTTTAAAATTTATGTATGTTAAATTTTATATACCTTTGAATGAATTGTGTATGTTAAATATTATATGCCTTCGAATGGATTACCTTCGAATGGCTCGTGTGTGTGTGTGTGTGTGTCAAATTTTATATGCCTTCGAATGGATTATCTTCGAATGACTTATGTATGTTAAATTTTATATGCCTTTGAATGAATTACCTTCAAATGGCTTGTGCGTGTGTTAAATTTTATAGACCATCGAACGAATTACCTTCAAGTGGCATGGGTATGCTAAATTTTATATGCCTTCGAATGGATTACCTTTGAATGGTTTGTGTATTAAATTTGTTTCCCCTCAAATATGATGGACTAAGGAATGGAAATAAAAGACACAATGAAATAAGATAAAGTTGTTGAAATATATAAAAATTATAAAACACCTTAGAAACCTAATGAATTAATAAAATCCGAATAGAAAGACAACAAAAATACTTTCCAAAGACTTACACAGATTTATGACCCGCTATCACAAAATGCTTTGCATACAGCAATGACTTGCACAATACCACAAGTTTGAAACTATTGACCTTTGGGCTCGTTCTTATCGGTTTCATCCTTATCTACTTATTCGAGTCTCCCACTTCTAGAGTCCTATTCATCGCTATCATTTGAACCATCATTGGGAGAGTCTTCAAAAATCCCCAATTGATCAGTTATAGGCATATATAGGGGCAACAAATTATCTGGGACCAGTCACCACAAAAATCTGAGAACCAAGGTAGGGGATCCCTTTTGGAATTCCAACATCATAACTGACTTGATTGAGGCATCCCACTTGTTGAGAGAATATAGAACCACATCAACATATGCATCTACAACGTCATCCACATCTTGTTTATATCTTGTCTTAAGAGAAGATAATTCATCTTTATATTTATTGGTAATAGCCTTTTGAGTATTTTTCTTGCCCAAGTTCAATGGTTCCCTTGTCAGCAACTTGCTGATTATTTAATGAATAAATTTCTACAAAGCTAGATGGATGCAACTTCTCATAGTAAATCTGTGCCTTGGACAGTTCATCTGTAAGTGATTTGACCGCTTCAAATGCATGGTTAGCCTTGCCTTTTCATCTTCAAAATATGCATTACATTTTTTGTTTTCCTCTTGAAGATAAGCAATAGTTCCTCTATGGGATCTCACTTTTATTTCCATCTCGAAAATGGGCTTCACATAACCTAAAATTGAATATACCAACAAATCATTTTCCTTTGACTGCTCAAATGGTACACCATCGAACACCACATTTGTGTTCTTGCTTGTAGATTTTGGGGAATCTTTCTCAAATATTTCGAAATCAAACCCTTTAATATCCCCAATTGGGTATTCCCAATAGCATGTCCCTCAAATGTGGGAAGAAGTGGAGAGACTGGGTCAGATATTGTAATGGATGGAGGCTCAACAGAGGATTGACAACGGGAATTATTGGATGGATGATATCTGAACATAATAGGATCTCTGAACTAGTTGAGATCTTCTTCATCTTCTTGTTTCTTTTGTCACTGCCTTGTTTGTTTCTCTTGCGTGTCTTCTTTTTCTTAGACACCAGGAATTCTTGTGGGCACATCACCTTCTTCAATAGTAGCAACTACAACAGCAAGCAAGGCCTCATCAATTTCATCGGGCTGCTGCTCGGTTCCAGCTTCAACAGTGACTTTTGAAGGGTCTTCTTTGCTTTTCTTCTCTCTTTTGTTCTGATGGCCGGAGGCTCTATTCCTGGTTGGGAGATATAGCTGGCTATCAAAGTTTTTAGCTCTTCTTGGAATAATAGAAGACCGAAGAGGAGTGGACAACTGCTCCCGTGTCAACTCACATTCGAGGTTAGTTCTCCAGAGGTGGCTTCAAACTAAGTTGACATGAGTGAAGAACTGAGGAAATTCGTTAGACCACTTCACTTCTGCACATTGATTGAACTTCTTTAAATCGACCTTTGCATCGGCCATGTGGTGTATGTAGGGCTTTGAAATGGATGGTAAAGGATAAAAATTAGAGGCAAATGAAAAAATATATAAAAAAAATGATAAAGGATATAAAACAATTTCAAAATAATCTATATGTGCTCTTCCAAAATCTGGTAAGCTGGCTCGGAACACCATGGGATGTGATTTTCATGCCATTCTCCCACCAACTACTGATGAAGAGAAACTACATATTCAAGATTTTATCCACCTATAGCAGATCGTTTACCACCATATAATCATTCTACATGTTCAAGTAGTAGAATGAGATTTGAGAGTTGCAAGACAACCTCGTAATAACAACTATTTTTCCATCGACATGAATTTTTATGATAGCCTGGATGCTATGATGTAGGCCATTAATGTAAACCAGACATTTGGACAAGATTGACTTGGACACAGTCAACCAAGCTAAAATAAGACACAGTCTCAGGGTCCAAGGGGAATCGAAGGCCACATTTTAGCACATATGTATAAACCAATAACACCCTCAGATCGCAACTCATTAGTGTATATCTAATTTAGGGCAGTCTAACCTTGAACTCTTTAGGGAACCCCCACCTGGCCTGAATAACCTCTAACTCTGACTCATATAAGTAAATTTAAGGAATTTCACAAGAGCCAACATATATTTGGCACTTACCTTCGCAAAGTTAGGTCCAACGCGCTCGTCCAAAGAAGATGGGAGAAATGGTATAGGAGTATGTAAGGTAAAAGAGAATATGTAGTTTCTCTTCATGGTATAGGTAAAAGCTATAAAACCCCTTAAATACCCTACTGGAGGAGTAGAAATATTTTATTTTTTTGATTGGTTCATCTCACTTAGGGCAAAACAAATTCATAACACCAATCAAAAAGTGACACGTGTCATAAAAAATAACCGGTTAAAAACCACGATTTTTTGGGTAGTAACCGTCTTCGAACTATGCCATCAGATTTAGCTCGAGTAAGTTCGCTACCAAGCTTAAAATATTGAAGAAATAAATCAATACGATTCAGATATATGCATCGGTTAACCCTCCCAAAATATATTTGAGAGGGCTAACGGGGCTAGTTGATGGGGATCATATATAATTGAGAGAGATAACAATGATATGGTCGGATTTCTTTGAGGGGAAAATCTAGACCTAAAATAAATGCTATACTTATATTGGTCTTTTACCTTTTGACTCAGCTGTTTGTTTGTTATATCTTTACTTATTAGAAAATGTACAATTAATAATATTCAATGGGTTTTTCGGTCCATAGGTTTGACCCATGTCCATGACTTGACCCAATCGACCCATTAACCCAAAATTAACCTATAAAGGTTCTAAAGAACAACATTTAAGAGGATTGAGACTTTATCTCTCTAAGAAATCCAACTTATTATTCTACCACAAAATTACATAAATACTCGTCAAATCAATTCAAACCTTATCAATTATTACCATGTTTTTTTACTTCATTTTATTTGTTTTGAACCATGTTATTATTAACACACAAATCAACTTGATCCTCATTATCTTAAAACGTCATTTTTCTGTTAATAATTGTAACACATGTGATTTTTTTCTGTTAATAATTGTAACACATGTGATTTTTATTCAATTCTTGATTTTTCTTCTTCATCTCTCTGAGCTTGCAACAAGTTATATTTTTTTGTAATTAATTCATTTGTACCCATATAGTATATAAATGAGAAGGAATGAGAAGATTACATACATTTATGATGGGTAACCCCCAAATGACCTATTAGTATGAATGGCTTTACCTTGAACTTACATATTCATACAAAATTTATATCACTATTAACGAATTACATTGCATTTCATTGTCCACACAAGTTGGTGAATCAATGCTGAAATAACCTAGAATAACAATTGGAGATCCACGAACATAATCTATACAAGAAATATCTTTATCTATCTTTATCTACTCCTAAACGATGATACTTTACAAAGATTTTCAATGATTACGCAACATTTGATGACAAAAAGCCTGGTGAAAGTGAATGATGAAACTACTTAGGATTTAGAGATTCAAAATAATGATATTATTGTTATTATTATTTTATCTGACCAGAAATCAATCACCTTCAAATAAAGGAATATACCCTTCAAAATGGATGATGACTACAAACGTTATTAAAAATATAATCTAATTACCCTCTAATTACCTATAAATACTGATCTCCCATACATTTTTCCCTAAATATAAACTCTATCACCCTCTAATATAAAAATGACACATCTAAACCAACCATTTAAAATTTATATATAAATTCCTATTTCAAAGTAATAAACATACTATCAAATTCAAGAGAATAATTCACTTGATTATAATTTTACTCAAATCAATTTATGATTTAAGTTATAATAAAAAATAATTTATATTTTTATCATACCTAGTATAAACTTTATAGCAAACAAATTCTTTTTTATGTATATTGGTTATTTTTTTTTACGACTATCATTTTATCTTAATATAATATAAAATTATTATTGTTATTAATAATATTATCAATGATAATAGATAAATTATTTAATTTAAATTGACAGTGGATTCATGAGCATATGGATAAGAATAAAATAAATATCTTATTTTAATAAGCTTAAAAATAAAATAAAAAACTGTGGGAGAATACCATGAGTTTTTTCTGGGATGAATCTAAATCTAACTACTAAAAGTCTGACAAAAACACACTTATCCAAAGAGAAAAAACAAGACAAAAGCAACGAATAAGAAGATAGTCTAAATTGATTGGAAAAATCAATACAAAAGAGTAACACCACCTCAATCTACAACTAATCAAAAGCGACAAAAACCTAAATCAAATAAAACGGGACACAACCAGACATAACACAAGACCAAGACCACTAACAACAGATGATGCCACTGCAGCAGAGTAACCAAGTCGACTCGGTGAGTTACTCTTCGACGGCGCAGGTGACGGACTGTTCGATTCCGGAGGAGAGCTGATCATCGGAACTTCTGGCGGATAAGAAGGATTTGCTTTAGGCGATTGAGATGGCAATACAGGAGAAGTATCAGAAACAACAACAGCAAGAAGTTTCTGTCCTTTAAGACAATGATCTAGTACTCCGCTAATGAAGAAAAATGGACCAACGTGATTCAATTTGAATTTAGAAACTCCATCGTTCATTTCTGCCACTGGACTCATTGTGTTGCAACTCACGTAGTCATCTTGACTCACCAACAACACCGAATCTCTTCCTTTCTCGTACTTGAAATCTGACATTTTCAATCACATCAAATAATCAATCACTAAATAATGTTCGAATAAAGTGTATAGAATCAATTAGTATTACGTACAGAGAGTATCATTGACTTGAAATCTATGATTTCGACCCCAGCGATCGAATCTCTTATTAAGAACCCACCCATCTTCACCACCAACGTAAAACTCTTCACCATTACAATACAAAATGAACGAAGAAAATATAAAAACAAATACTACTAGAAAACGCTCCATTTTTAGGATTTAAGATTTGAGGGAGAGACCACTAGGGTTTTCTATATATATATATATATATATAGTTTATATGGAAATTCTCTATTGGAGCGGGATTTGAGGATTTTTTAGAGAGAAAATGGAAAGCCAAAATATAATACCCTTTTGAAAAAAATAAAAGAATATTATACATAATTGTTTTTTAATGTTTGGTCCATTACATTTATTAGAACAATATAATTTTAGGAATAAAAGTGTATATTTAAGATTTGATCTTCAAATATTTATGGTGGTAAATAGCAAAAAGAATATATTTGTATTAATATTTGTGGGAAAGCTAATAAGATTGTTTAAATTTTGACAATTTTTTTTATATCATAAAAATGAACTACAAGTTGTTCAAATTTTAAAATATATAAAATTAAAAGTAGAAGGCTTTTAAGTAACCATCTTTTTATATTATAAAAAATGAACTAAAAGTTTGTTCAAATTTTGAAATAATAATAATTAGAAAATGAAATATAGAAGGTTTTGAGTAACCATTTTTTTCAAAAGAGAAAAAAAGAGAGAGTAAATTTGGTTTGACTTAGTTTTGGTTTATTGATTTGTCATTTTAGCTAGTTATGGAGTAATTTAAAAGTTTAGTTCTGTTCAACTAAAATATTTAATTGTTTTTAATATTACTCGATTTCCAAGCACGATATTTAATATAAGTGTTTTATTCAAAATTGGCATTTAATTTTCGTTTACTTTCATCAGCGTATATCTCTTTTCTAACATCAGTCAAATGTTAATTTAATTATAATAAATGGAAAAAAATATATAGTAAAATATAGGTGAGTGAGTTTATATTCGTTCAGCTATTTATTTATATATTATTTCAAAATTAATTATATTATTTATTCATTATTTGATCCGAGATTTTTAGTATATATATATATGAGAGCCAAATACTAGACGTGAGACTACACAAAGTGACACTCAAAACGTTTGTAACTCATAATCTTTGGTATAAGCTAATTGTGTTTTATCATATTGTGGATCTAGTTTTTTTCGATTCAAAAAACAAAACCGATAGTATTTTTAATTTTTTTCTACTGAATTACTGTTTAAAGATATAAATTTTTAAAAAATTATATAACAAAATACAGAAAAAGAGAATGTCCATGTATTTTTGGGAAAAAATATTGTCAAGATAATAGGTTGTAATTGAAGTTTTAAATGGATCTTAGATGTTAACTAACCCTAAAACCTAAAGTTTGTATTTTTTGGTCTCTTTATTCCCCCTATTATTTTTCTATATAGATATCATATGTATTTTATTGTTTAGATAGTTGTGTTTAGGTAGCTGAAGCGAGGTTGTAACATGTTTAAATTTTTTGACTTTTTGATTTTATTTTTGGATATAAATTTTTAAAAAACTAATTTCATTTATTTTGATTGGATTTTAAGGTTTTGTGACATTTCAAAAAGAATAAGATTAGTAAAGCGTTTCCTTCATGAAAATAGAAGGATGATGTGATCTCTTTCCAATACAAGATCGTGATTTATATTTGTATGAAATATTTTTTTCATCAGAACAATGTATAATGGTAAACGCTAAATTAAGACCCGTTTTGGCTAAACCGAGACCCGTTTTGGCTAAACCGAGACCCGCTTTGGCTAAACCGAGACCCGCTTTGGCTAAACCGAGACCCGTAGACCAGTTTTGGTTATAATGAGACCCATAATGGGATGGCAATTTAAACCGAAACCGTGGGTACCCGAACCGAACCGAACCGACGGGGTGGGTTACCCGAAAAAGAAAAAAATAAACGGGCGGGTTATGGTTTTTATTTTTACTATCCGTTCGGGTTCGGGTTCGGTTTCGGTTTTGAATATTAAACCACGGGTAACTGCCCCGTAAAAATACCTTCCATCTCTGTATATATAAATATTATTTACTGATTTTATTTTTAGCCCGTTATAAAGACTAAATATTCAACTTTAATAATATTATTATTAATTATAGCCCGTTATAAATATTATTTATTACCGTCTCTAATCTCGATGAAGATTATAATTTATGGTAGTATTTTGTTAAATTTATTGTTAGATTTTTACTTTTATATTTTATTTTTTACATATTTTGTTTATGTTCGGTTCGGGTTCGGTTCGGGTATCTACAACGGGTTTCTTCCGGGTAGTTCGCGGGTACCCGTGTGGGTAACCCGAACCCACGGATTCGGATTTGGTATGAAAAAAAAATACCCGTCGGATTTCGGGGCGGGTTCGGGTATCAGTTATTTACTGCGGGGCGGGTTGTGGATATATAGGTACCCGCCCCCGATCCGCCCCGTTGCCATCCCTTTTGGTTATAATGAGACCTTCTTGAGTTATAATCAGACCCCAAATTTTATTAAAATACCCTTAATATATAAACCATTTTTAGCCGACTATTTCTCTTCTCTCTTTTCTTTTTCTTCTTTTTTATCAAATTCAAATTGCAGCTCGCATCTCACCAATCAGAAAATTATTTCTCTTCTCCAATTAATCTCTCTCCGGAGAACTCATTTCCTAATCAAAATCAACAATAACACCCCAAACAGAAAAGGAGCTGACTGAGAAGAAGGTCGCCGAGAAATATCCCTTGACCACCGTAGCAGCTGAGAAGAAACCAAATGCCAGAAATAAGTTACCAAATGAAGCTGGCGCCGAAGCTGATAAAAAGAAGAAACTATCCAATAAAAGCGTCGAGACCTACAAGATTTACATCTTCAAGATCTTGAAGCAGGTTCGTCCCGATATCGGTATTTCCAGCAAAGCTATGGCAATCATGAACATTTTCATCAACGATATCTTCTAGAAATTGGTTGTTGAGTCTGCGAAGCTTGCGAGGTACAACAAAAAAACCGACTATCACTTCAAAGGAAATCCAGACTGCGGTGAGGTTGGTGTTGTCTAGTGAATTGGCTAAACATGATCTATCTGAAGGAACGAAGGCTGTTACAAAGTTTACAAGTTCTTAGGTTATGAAATTTGGGGATTTAGGGTTTCTGGTTGTAAATTTAATTCAAACTTAGAAAAATCAATGTTTTTGTTTTCTTTCTTGTGGTTTTGTTATATGTTTCTGATTTCACTATTAATCAAAGATCTTGATTTCAAATATTAATTTCGCTCTTATCTTACCATCAAGATGATCGGGTTTGGAACAAGATTGCCATTACCAAATATTTTCACAGTTACTAGCTAGTTTATTTCTTAATAAAAAATTATACAAAATTACTATTACTTCATTGTAATATAATTCTGTTAAAAAAAAATTGGCTCTTCGACTAGTGTGATTCATTCTTTTTATGCTAATGAAAAGTCGGAAAATTCCACAAGGCGATATTAAAATATAATTAAAAAGTAGAGAAATTTTTTATTAAAAAAGATAGAAAATAGTTAGATTTTAATGTAATTCATTCTTTGGGTATTAGATTAGTTTTAGAGAGAAGTTTGGTTGGAGAAGAGGAAGAAAATTGTTTAGATTTTTGGTCGAAAACTTGGTTTTATATGATGGGTAAAATGGTTATTTTACGTAAAGTAAAATAAAAAAGTTTGATTTAAGGTCTCATTATAGCCAAATGGGGTCTAGATATAGCCTTGCCCGTATAATTACAATTGTTTTGTGCATATTTTCTTCAAGTTTGATGTTTATGATTTTTTTCAATTTAATTTTTTAATTGGAGAAAATCTTTTGTTTAGGCATACATAAAAGTAAATGATGTTTTAATATTCAATATAATATTTATTAGTTAGAAGAACTATTATTACATTGAATCTTCTATATGAAGATGATTTCTTAAAAGGTACTAAAGAGATAATGTAAGATACATTTATTAATATTAATTATATTATTGTCCAACTAAATGCGTTGATAACACGTATTCTTTTATCTTGTTTATCTTTTTCTCCAAGCAACAATCTAATGGGTTTCACCTCTTGGCAGACTAAGAAATTAGGTTGAAACAATTATATCATTATTAGTTGCTCTCATAGTCTTTGCAAGAGATTCGAAAAAGGACTAAGATTTACAAAATACCCATGGCGCTTGCTATTTTTTCTTTGCCAGAGCTGTTGAGTTTATTTGTGCATTTTGTTACGTGAGACTAAAAATTATCTATGTAAACCGTACCACAATCTACGTTCGGTCGGACAACTAAGAGTCTTAAGATATATTGTTAATGCCTTATGTTGAGCTTAACTTACTCTAACTGAATGATACCTCAGAGGCGTCTCTAGGTTGGTTTGTGATGACCATATTCCAGACTCGTAAAAAACCCTTTCTAAGCCAAAACCTCAATTAAAGAAAATAATCTATTTTGTCAAAGGTAAAAAATTTACAAATAATAAGTAGCATATTGTTAGGTTTAATACAATATTTTTAGAAGGGTCTTAGATAAGCTTCAGGATACTTCGAGTTGCACCTACGTATATGATAGTAACCACTTAGCCCCTTTAAAGGATAAAAAAGAACTAATCTACCATAATCGAAACATTAGACGAATAAATTAAAATAATGTAGGTTCAGGTTGATGAAATGATGTCACATTCAAAACATTTCTTGGTGGAATATGTTTCTTGAGAATGGTATTTCTTAGCCAAATGTAAGTAGTTATGAAAGCAATAGATTACCAAAACTATTTGGCATTTGAAATAGTACATATTTGTAGTTGGAGATATTGTTTAAATTAGATAGTTTATTGTAATGAATGCAAAATGTAACGTTGAAGAGACATTGAGGTGATAACACATGGCAAAAAGTGTAGGCAGTGATCTAAGCTTTCACGCATGTGGGTTGTTTGCCTCCTAACTTTTAAAACCTTTCATGTGGGTGAATCCAAACATTTATCATGCAATTAGATCTCTGCCATTGAATTAAACAGACATGGAAGGTCAATATTTCAACACCTAAAAGTATAAAAATCTCTTGCCTATTTCAGTTTCCCTTAAGTTCGTTATGCTCCATTGTCGCTCTGTAAAGCTAAGGTTATGCTTCATTTTTTCTCACTGTTAAATCAAATTTGTTTCATGATTATCACCTCCATATGTTTTTTTTCTTGTGAGAAAAGATGGTTAGAAACATTAGTTTGAAGGCCGAGATCCTCCATTAATAGAATGATTATTAAAGTCAAAATCTTAGTACAAACACGTCGTTCGGGGCACCAGCGTCCAATCGATCAGAATAGAATGAGTTAACATTATTATTGCAACAAAGTATCCAAACAACCTATGTGTCAGAGGAGAGAGTAAGACTGGATGATGTTATTATATTTGTTGTTATACATGCGGTAAATCAAGAGAGAGACTTCGTGTTATTACGGTGATGCTAGTTTGATCTCATACCTCCATAGTTCCAACTGAAACGATTCGTCCAATCATGTTGAGGTATGTTTAGAATTTCTTAAATCGTGCCAAATCCCAAAATATGATGCACGCCAATTATAAGTACATCATGCATCCAATCATAGCCAAAAGTTAGAAGAATAAGAAATTCCAACGAATGTGGAGGTTCAGTTCATAATAAATGGTGAGACTCCCTTGAAAGCGTATTTTGGTTAGGTTGCGTTCTTCAAATATATCTTGAAATAGGGCTTCAATTTGTTTTAAATTGGTACTTACTAAAATTATTTAAGGACACCAAAATCTTCCCCATCTAGCTTGTGTCGAACACTTGGAGGGTACCAATGACAACTATCATTTTTATTATATGGTGTACCATCACTTTAGTGCAAGATGATTTTTAAAAATTAATTCAATATTCGGGCAAAGTCCACCTCCATACTTCTATTTTGTGATATACAAAAATCCTAATTTTTTTGATGATCTTCCAAATTTTAACAAAATTTAGAAGAAGGAATTCATGTACATCTCTGGAAACTAGTAGATTTGGTTGAACGACAGGAAGTTACTCGGTTGAATTGTGAGTTTTCTATTAGATATGACTTGTATTTTTAACTAGATTTCTTATTTATGTCAACTTTGCAGGAGAAGTATTACCCGGAAAAGAATAAAATACAGAATTACATTATGTTCAGTTGGCGAAAAAGACTTCTAAGTAACATTATTCAGCCAAAACTCTAAAGAAATACGCATCTTCAACAAAATATGCCAAAATATTTAGGACTAGGTCTGGAGGCCCAAAGGTTGTTGGATCAAGAGTAAAATTATTGAGTCGGATCCCAAGGCTGTAAAAGTAGTTGGCCTTTCTATATTATATTTAATTTCCAAAACTCATGATGTGGAGGGTTTTCCTGGTACACATGTAGTGCCAAAAATTCCAGAGAAGAGGCAAAATTATGTTGAAAAGACCACGATGTTATGTGAGATTGAGTAAATAAATCCTCTATCTGAGGTGAATATGGTAGAGAGCTATATTGATTTGGTTGTCAGCCGTATATATGTGACTGCAAGTATGTCAATCCATGCTTAGAGCAGTGGCGCCAGGTTTACTACCATTGAAGAAGTTCCCTTGATCCATACCAAAAGGGTCGTGATTGCTAATGAGTTCCATAATTAGTAGGTCAAGTTCATGTATGTAAAGGAAAAGGTAAAGAAAGGTTCCATAACCAGTGGGTCTGATTCATGTATGTAAAAGAAAATGTAAATCCCCAATGAATGATGTGATGACCAAAGTAGACTTCAAAGTGGTGAAGAAGAATGCAACTGCTGAGGTTGCTCATGTGTTGGGGTAACTGATTAGTAAGAAACATAAAAACGTTGGTGAGGAGGGGTCCTCCGCTATGAGGAAGACCAAGACTAATGAAGGTGAAGTTATGAATACCAACCAATCAGTAGAACAAAAGGCTTTTAATGTGACCCTTGCGAAGCCGAAAGCTGCATGCGTTAGGGAATAATTGATTGAGGATCCCTCAATTGTATCAGCGGATTAAGAATCTAATGCCTTGAAGCATATTAATGATGTGGTTGCAAATACGAATCTAACTAATCGACTAGTTGTTGAAGTTGATAAGTCTAGATCTAAATATGTTGCATGGATTAATTTGCATGAGCTAGTTATTGATACTGCATCATTGACATTCGTAGGATCTGTGATGTCTGAGTTGAGCCTTTTACCTCTCTAGGTAATTTCCAAATGCATTGTTCTTGGGGGAAACTAGATATTCCAATTGAAGGAAATTTTAAGGTGAATATGGTCGGGACGTCCAAATAGCATGTGCTTGCATTGGAACAAATTCCATAGATTTTTAGGCAGTTTGTTGCTTCAGGTAGCACGAGAAAGTTTCCTGACCATCTGTCACTTTTGGATTTAGCCAAGAGGCAGCTGAACCCCGGTGTAGAGGTATGCGTAAACTTTTTTTTTCTTTTGTTGTTATGTGTGATTATATTCTTATGTTTTTGTAATTGTATTATATACAAAGCTCAATGCTTTTACGACCCTACACTACATATGCCTGAAAACTGTCAACTTGAGGGATGATTTTTTACCCATTCTATAGGATGTTAGTGAGCCATTTGAGTATAGAATAAATCTACATGTGGTTGTTCAGGAAGATAGAGAAATCAACAAGAGACTGAATACTAAACTTGAGCATAATTGGGTAGCCAAAAGAGTATTGATCGATGAGATTTAATCCAAAGCTAAATATGCGAGTGAGCTTGAAGATAAAATTTATTCTAAGGCATGTATGATTTCAAGCCTCCATGGTGCACTCATATTTATCATCAAACAATATTTTTCTTGTATAAATTTGGAAAGTTATTGCATAGATTAACTCTAGTTCAGTCTGAAGCCATCTTCTCATCCCAAAATAATTTAGATGTTGTCGATGCTGATTTAGAGAAAATGCAAGTGAAGCGTGAAATATAACATACTATGACCCAATTTGAGAAGGAGGAAATACAAGTGAAACAAGGGGTGACTTATCATAGAAGAAGAATCTCAAAGATATCGTGGTGGCCAAACATGTTGAACAAGCTAAGTTAGTGGTTAAATTTACGGAGGATGCTTGAAGCAGCCAAAGATGCAATGCACAAAACTACGAAAAGACTTATATTGCAGATTCATGGGGAGTGTTCTAATATCAGATTATATACGGTATGAAAAAATGTTATCAAGAATGACATATCCAAGACGTGTGACTAAGTTAGCCCCCCTGAGCATATGCCTCTTAAAACTATAACAAAAAGATGGTTATCAAGTACATGAGAAAATCATGAAAAATAAGATGTATTAAAATTAAACATCATTTTGAGCGATAATAAAACTATTTTAAAAAACAATCATCTATATTTGAATTGATAACACTACCGTTACCGAACCTCGACTAAATATAAAAGAATAATTAGATGCAAAATGAAAAATATAGTTTGGATAGACAGGAACATAAAACACCTTATTTTATCGTATCATGATGGAACATGTCGTGATGACACAATAAATAGTAAATATAGAATAATTAACATAATTATATATTTTCATTCATAATAAACTAAATATGCATACAAATTAATTAAAAAAATTGAAACCCAAATCCTAACTAATATCATAAACTCAAATCCATGACAAATTAACCAGCAGGATTAGTTGGTTTTAATACATTTTTTACAGCTCCTGTTGGAATATCATCACGAGAGACTTGACTGTTGCGATTGCTTCATTCTTCAAAGCCAAAGTTTTCCTCAAGACATCCTTGCTACAGGTTACTGCCCATTCCTAAGTCCAATAATCCTACAAATTGGAAGGATTACATGCCAATAAGGCTTTGTTCAATTTTAAATAGAAATATTTCTAAGCTTATAAACAACCGGCTATATAATATTCTTTCTAAGATTATTTCTGAAACTCAAGGGGCTTATGTAAGAAACAGATCTATCAAGGATAATATTCTATTAGCTAGTGAGTTTATCTTTAATATTAATAGAAAATTCAAGGCTGGCAATATTCTGATCAAGCTTAACATGGCCAAATCTTTTGACAGAGTATCCCATAACTTTCTTAGCAAAGTCGTGATTTCTTTTGGCTTTAATCATGCTTTTGTTAATCTAATAAACAAGATCATCAGAAATGTTAATGCATCCATTCTAATCAATGGTCAAACTGTGGGCTATTTCAAAAGCAAGAGATGTATTAGACAGGGAGATCCCTTGTCTTCTACCCTCTTTATATTAGTTGAGGAGGTCCTAATCAGAGGGCTGAACTCCCTTTTTAGAAATAACAAATCTGTGATCTATAAAACTAGGACATCTATCATTATTCCTCCGTTGGCTTTTGCTGATGATATGCTTATCTTTACAAATAACTTGAATTAAACTGTTTCTATGCTTAGTAATTTTTTGCAGGAATATCAAGAGGTCTTTGGTCAATTGATAAGCAAGTATAAGACTAAGATTTTCACTGCAAAAAAAATTCTCTTCTTCTATGGTCAATTATATCTCTGAATATACTGGTTTTAACAAGGACACGCTGCCTACTTAATACCTATGCATTTCATACTAATAATAATCCTTCAACCTATGAGCCTATGATTAACAACATCAAAGCTAAAATTACTGTCTTATGCTGGAAGATTGACTCTTATTAACCCTGGGGTTAAGTTTTTACTCTTCCTAATTGTATCATTGACAGAATAGAGAAGTTTTTAAATAAATTTCTCTGGGGTTCTACCAAAGAAGTTGTTAGAATTCACTGGGCTCGATGGTCTAAAATCTGTAAACCTTTCTCTGATGGAGGTTTAAATGTCAGAAAGTTAAATGACATTCACGATTCTTTTTTGTGTAAGCCTTGGGTGAAATTTAGACAAAATAAGACCCTCTGGTCTAAGTACATTCATAGCATATATTTCAAGCCTATTTATCATTTACAGACTAATTACAAGTCTAGGAATTGCTCCAAGATCTGGAGAAAGCTTTGTGACATAAAGAACAAGGCTGGGCCTTTAGTTAAATGGATGATTAGCAAAAGAGAGGATGATTTCTGGATAGATAACTGGTTTAGAAGCTCTCTTCTCCTCAATCTTGATGATGATGCTAATAATTCTTGCTATATGCAGGATAAAGTTGCTAACTATTGGAAAAATACTGGCTGGAACAAAGAGATTATAAGCTTCCTCCCTACTACTCACTTGATTAACATTGCTAAAGTTTCTATTAATGATAATACTGATGATATAATCTATTGGTTAGCATCTAAGTATGGAAATTTTAACACAAAAAGCACTTGGAATTTACTAAGGACTCAACACAATAAATACAACATATTTGGAAAGCTTTAGAACAATATAACTCCTAAGAATGTTACTATCTTACTTGGAGGTTCATTTACAATTGGCTTAATATTGACTCTTCTATGCTGCTTAGACATATGACTATGGTCTCAAA
The DNA here is from genome assembly GCA_036936605.1 of Limnanthes douglasii subsp. nivea. Lineage (NCBI taxonomy): Eukaryota > Viridiplantae > Streptophyta > Magnoliopsida > Brassicales > Limnanthaceae > Limnanthes > Limnanthes douglasii. The sequence goes on along the minus strand of JAUPFV010000003.1, from coordinate 110,585,320 downwards.
GTGTTAGTTTTGTGATAATGTCTAGTCTATCAAGCATCTATTCATTGAATTCTCTTTCTCATGGAAACTTTGGTGTTATCTTTCCTGACTTTTTAAAATCAAAATTAGGTGATTCACGTCTATCACCCATATGTTAAGATATTGGTTTTTGGATTCTAAAAATGAGGTTCATATTTGTAATATACTGTCCCCAATAATATGTTGGGTTATTTGGCAGTATAGAAACAATTCTAAAGTGAAATGTATTCTTCATGATTCTACTGTTGCGATTAAATATGTCAATATATTTTTTTCAGGTCTGGATCAGGCTAATTTGATATCTAGCAAACATTAGCCTCTATATATGAATGCAGCAGCAGAATTAGGATCTTACAACCATCTTAATTCTAAAAGAAAGCCTATCTGTCTATATTGGAAGCCACCTCTTACTAACAGAGTTAAAATGAATATAAACGGTTTATCTCAACCTAATGGAGACTCAAGTGGAGGAATTATATTAAGAGATAGTAAAGGAGAGATGATTACCTGTTATGGAAACCTCTATGGAAAGTTTTCCCCGTTGATGGCAGAAGCCAGAGCTCTCCTTGAAGGCCTACAAGTCTGTAAAGAGCACAGTCTATCAAATGTGGATATCGAAACCGATTCTGAACTTTTAGTTAAATTTTTATCCTTTGAAAGATACCCTAAATCTCTTGCTCTAATTCTTAGTTGTTACATGAAATTAATTTCTTCTTCTATGATCATTTCGTACATTAACAAGGTCCAAAACAAAGCGGCTGATTGGCTCGCTAAGGGGACCGATAAATTTAAAATGAAGCTGGAATTTGACAAGATTCCTTCCATCCTCAACTTAATGAAATTATCGATCTTGAAAAAACTAATGTTGGGTACATAAGAGTTTCAACTAAATAAGAGATTTCTGTGGTTTTGTTCGAGAGTTTACCTAATTGATTCTGGCTTATCTTTTCAACCTAATTGATCTTTTTTCTTGCTTAGCTTCATGATGCTTTCAATGTTTCTTTGCTCCGTTTGTAACTAATCTAAATAGTTTATCTCATTTTTCAAGTTTTTACCGGATTTTTCTCATTTGTGCAGATTATTCTTAATCAAAGAGGCGCTCATTTCCTTATGTTGATTGAATCTTATTAGTCTTCCCAAATTTGAATCAGATTAAGCCAACACCATTAGACGAAAGACAAAATTTTAGATCTTCAATTTGCCTCTTGCTGTTTTCTGGGTCCTTATCATTCCTCGAGCTTGAGAAGTCTTGTCAGTATTTGAAGAAGTTTGAGCTATCTTTTGTTCTCCTAAGAAAATTTGATCAATGTGCTTTGTCTTCTAGGGGTTAAATCAAGGATGATCTGAGAATTTCAGATTGGCTGGATTCTCCTTAATTAATGTGGCGCTCAAATCCTTCTGTTTTTCCTCTTATTCTTTGTAGCATATCTTCAGTTGTATGGATCTCTAGAAGTTAGTCGATTCCCGTGCTCATCTTTCAATCAAATCTTTTCTCTCTGTTGGTTTCGATTTTTATAACGAAGCTAAATGGACATCAATTCCTTCTCAATTTTCTTCATCAAATTGATAATGAGTCAATATTAATTTCAAGAAGAAATGTTTTGAATCATTTAATAATTGTATCACACTTTAGTAAATGCCTAACCTCTTGTATTTTTTGCTTTGATCAAATAAAATATTTTGGTTAAAAACCAGTCCATCAAAAATTTAGGAGTTGGATTACTTAAACATGAACTAATATATATAATATAGCTAAAGTTAGATTGTTATTATTGAAAACAATTGGGAATACAAATACTGTTTTGCAATGTTACAAGAATTTAAAGAAGTACAGTGAGTATAACCGTTATTCAAACACCATTTTCACATTCAGCAGGGCTTAAGCATCAAGAAAAAACAGAGCCAATTTTTTATCTTCAAGAACACCATCTTCAACACCATTCATCCAGTGTTAGAAATTCTAAAATACCTAATGCTCAAACTTTCCAAAAACGTCATTGATTTCAGAGAAATAAGAGCATCATCATCATTGAAATCCATCTCCTTACCCTCTTTTATAGTTTCCTTTGCGATCCAATCAGCCCCAAAATTTTGTTCGCGAAATATATGGTTGACATTAATTGAAGGATTGAATAAGATTCGTGCAATAATTGAGAAGATAGTCGAGATACCAAACAGATTTACCAAAACGTAGTAGGTTAACAAGAATTTTAGAGTCAATATCGATGTCGACATTAACAATTTGCAGCAGATTGCTGAGCTTGAGACCATCTAAGAGTGCTCTACACTCAGCAATCAGGGCAGTTCCCTTGCCATAGAGTCTCCTTAAGCCAATGATGATAGTTCCTTCGCTGTTACGAATTAAGACACCCTCACTAGTTTCATTGTTGTGATCACAAGACCCATCGATGTTTAACTTGAATCTGTTACCTTTAGGATTCTTCCACCTCAGGAAGAGAGGCTTGGTGAAGTTTTTGATATGGTTGACGCAATCCAGGGACAAGGATGATTTAAAGTCTCTTCCCCAGTGAGAGTTATTTAAGACTTTAGCAGAAACAAGGCAAAAAATGATGAACAAGACATGATTGATAATTGTGGAGGAATTCAAATTAAAGTTGAGGTGTTTCTTCTTGTTACGAGCTGCTCAAATGGCTCAAGTGATAGTCGCAGGAAGAATGGTGCAAATGTCACACTGCTTGTGGGTATACCAGTACCACATTCTAACAAGATGGGCAAGATTCATGTAGGGAAGGATCTGGATCTTGAATATAGTACTGAAAAAAACACCAGATAGACCAGGATTGCGAACATTAAACCAGGACATGGTGAGAAGTTTCAATGTTATTACAGAAGATACACTTTGAAACTAGATGAATTCTCTTCTTTTGCAAGACAGAATTAGATAGAATCCAATTGAAGAGTGTTATCTACAGAAGGAAGGAGCATTTATTTGGAGTGATAGCATTACATGTTTTAGCATAGAGATTGGATTTGTTACCTTTCTGCCTGATGAAGTTCCAAGTATCTTTACAGTTAAAAGTTCCATCAGTTGAAAGTGACCAAAAAATCTTATCAAGCTCACCTCTTAAGGTAATGGTTTTAATTTTGCTAATCTTAGTCTCAGTAACTAAAGTTCTGAGTTTGTCAAAATTCCAAGCTCCATTCACCCTAAAGATGTTATCATTGTCTCCATTAGTATCCCACAACCAACTCATGTTGTTTGTATCTCTGAACTGAATAAAAGGCTTTTCAGAACGCCAACGGTCAAGCCAGAAGTCCATTTTTCCATAACCCGGATCGTAGAATATGTGATTCTCAGCAATATCTCTAACTTTGATGATTCTGTCCCAAATTTTCGATTTCTTTAAAGGAGAGGAAGCAAGAATAGGATTAATATTGTTGCTGCAGTAGATAGAAATAGTTAGGTTGGCCTTAAGAGATTTATGAGTTCTAAAAATGAACCAAAGCTTCATAGAGTAAATTTGTTGAACATCCATCAGCTTTTTAAGGTTGAGACCACCCTCATCAGCGTTTTGCACAATCTCTCCCATTTAGAACAGGTAATGACATTCTTGCTATCTTTGTTTCCCATAAAAACTTATTGAAAAGGATCTATATTCTGTTGATTACAATGTTGGGAAGGACAGTATGTTGGAGAAAATAAGTAGGATATGATGCTTGATGAGGGAGCAATTCGCCACTATTAATAAAAAGGAGTCAATTGTAAATAGAAAAAAGTTGATGTGTCTATTACAATGTTTATTATTTATTAGGGGATAATGTGTAAACAAAGTATTTTATGAAGGACTAAAAGAGAAATAAAACAAGGCCACCAAAGACATTAATGGGTCCACCCTTCCCCACTATAAAAGGAGACCCATTATTCTTGGTAGGTGGGATAATTTTTGGATATAATATTCTCTTTCTACTTTCTCTCTCTAGAATATCACACCACAGTCACATCAGGTCCAAGATCCAATATTATTCTCTTGTCATTTATTCTCTCATCATTGGCGCTGTTTGTGGGAATCCGTGATAGCAAAAAGGAATCTTTTCTCTTTTAAAATCGCGATCTGACCTTAAATAATGAATGACCAAGCTATCAGAGAGAGGGTCGGGAGAGAAGTAATCCGAGCCGTTTCGGTATCTGAAGGTGAGGCAGCACCGGGTCGGGAATATTACCTGCAGGGTCGGGACAAGCGGTCGACTCTCATCATTACTCGGAGACAGCTGCTGGAAGACATCGCGAAGCTAAACGATGAAAAGGAGCGGGCGTTAGCTGATAAAAGGGCCCGGGAAGCCAAAGGGAAAGAACCAATTGTAGACAACCGCAGCGAAGGCTACCAGACTATTGACCCTCGTATCAACGCCCGTCCCGTTAGATATTATCGGGAATCTCGCCCGGAGGACAGGCAGAATGGGAGAACAGGGCCATACACCAAGGATAATCAGGGATCTCTATGGATGAAACTTCAGACGATTCATGAGGAAGAGAGTACCGACGTAAGGAGAGATTGAACAAGCGTGCGCAGAAGAGTCATTCTCAGCGAAACAGGGCGCCGCATTCTGACTCTCCTAAATTAAAAAAGGGTAGCTCTGAGAAAAGGACGCCAGTGTCTTTCAAGAAGGAAAAAGTGCAAACAGGCAGTAGAAAAGAGCGGGTGGTTCTGCCTCAGGCCCAGTGGCAACCATCGAACAACCAGAACCAAGGGTACCGAGTCAGCAGCCAATTCATCAACCCGGGAGATGAAGGTCTATATGGGATTTAGACCGAGGGACTTGGAGGCGGCGCGTTCGGATTCAGAATGAATTGGAGAGCCTCACCGTTGTCTGACGAAATATTGTCGGGGCATCTCCCGAAGAGGTTTGATATTTCTAAATTAGAAAAATATGACGGTAAGCGGGACCCAGATAATCATTTGGAAGCATTCAAAAACTTTATGTTAAGCTTCAACAACGACGATAAGCTTTTGTGTCGGGCGTTTTCAATAACATTTAAAGATCGGGCATCAAAATGGTACAACCGTCTACCGCAGGGTAGTATAAAAAAATTCAGGATGTTCTGGATGATGTTCCGTTAGCATTTCATAGGGAGCAAAAGCTTCCGAGCCAACGGGGATACGATCATGAACTGTAAGCACAGGCTAGGAGAGAGCCTCAGGGATTACAACAGGCGTTTTATTGATGGTAAGACCGACCTGGACCATTGCGAAGAAAACGTGGCACTAACAGCATACCGCTTGGGATTGTTGCAAGGACCGATGAAGCAAGCGGTCACCAAAAAGCAAGCTTTCACTTTTTCCGCCCTTCTGGCCCAGGTGGAAAAACATATACTGATAGAAGAGACTGAGGCGGCTGAATTGGCTGCGCAAATTCAACAGAGTGCACAAGCGTCAGTCGTCATAAAACAAGGGGCTCAGTCTAGCTATGCTCAGCAGGTCCACCCAGTCAACACAATTCCGACAACCCAGTCCATGCCAGTCAAGCCCTTGGCTCCCCAGAGCCAAAAAGCGAAGTCGACAAGCCAAATGGTCTCGCGACCCATGTCTAATAAGTGGATCCGACCCGATTACTTCGCTGACCTCACAGAATGTGTCTCTTCTATTTATGAGAAAACCAAGAAAAGTGGGATGTACCGAAGGCCTTTCCCCATACCGACACCTCGGGAGCACAGGAACAACCGGTATTGTCGCTACCACGAAGATGTGGGACACGATACCAAGGATTGCATTGCCTTAAAAAAGGAGATACAGATGCTGATAGAGCACGGGAACCTTCTCGAGTACGTGAAAACGAAATCACAGTAGGGCGCTGCATCGAAAGAAATTGTTACGATACCGAAATCCGAGACAACCATGACAATTTCCGAAGTGACCGACCCTTTCGATGTCTCCATCGAGTATCTAGAGCCAAATATCGATCGTAACATCATCGGGGTCATCGAGGAAGAGGCTGCGGAGAGTAACAGGAGTGTAAGAAACCTTTATTTATTTTTCGAATCATTAACTATTTTTGGAGGTGACTCTATGGCAGGAATTACGCACTCATCCAGAAAGCGACATATTGTGAACTTGGCTACTCAGTTAGAAGCTCGGCCTATCCCCATTCGAAAACCGTTCCTTCAGTGATTCTGTATTTTGACGATGATGACATGAGGGATATCGTCGTACCTCATGAGGACGCTGTCGTTATCGGGGTGGCCGATGCGGGGGAAGAGGTCCGACGCATCTTGGTTGACACCGGGAGTTCGGCCAACATAATTTTTGCATCAACTTTTGCCAAGTTCAGGGCGCCGCCAGTCATTACACGCTCGGATCAGACTATTGTGGGGTTTACAGGTTCGGCAGCCGACGTGGTTGGAGAATTTGAAGGCATTGTTCAGCTTGGCCGCGGGCCATTTAAAAAGGAAGTCATTACGTTATTCGTCGTGGTAGACGTGTCGGCCTCTCATAATGCAATCTTTGGTAGATCGTGGCTGTCACGAATGCACGCGGTATCGTCTACGGTTCACCAGTGTTTGAAGTACGTGGTCGGGAACAACGTGGGGGTAGTGCAGAGCAGCCAGAAAGCAGCAATAGAATGCTATCGAGCCGCTTTGGCCCCTAAAACGGATCATGAGATGGAGCAAGCGCGGGACTAGCAATTAATGGGACTTCCCTTAGGGTCACTGCCCGTCGATGATCCTAGAGAAGCTCCCAATTTTTTAACTACCGACGAGGAGTGCGAAAAACACCAATTCTCCGAAGGAAAAGTTTTACGGATCATAATCCAATTGTCATCAACCTTCAAGAAACAGTTGATGTTATTGCTACGGTAAAATTTAGACTTATTCACGTGGTGTTCGAAGGATGTGACCGGAGTCCCAGAAGACCATATGATCCACAAACTAACCATCAACAAGAATGTCAGACCCATTTCGCAAAAGCGGCGGGCTTTTTGGCCGGAAAAAGCAGAAATCATCATGAAAGAAGTCGAACGAATTCTTAGCGTCAGGCATATCAAAGAATTAAATTACCCACTCTGGACATCCAATCCCGTCCTGGTCAAAAAGAAGAACGGGAAATGGAGGATGTGCGTGGACTTGACCGACCTTAATCGAGCATGCCCGAAGGATCCCTTTCTGATGCCAAGAATCGACCAGTTGGTAGATTCGACATCCGGTAACCGATTACTCTCTTTTATGGACGCATACGCAGGCTACAACAAAATCAAATTGCACCCAGCGGATCAGGAAAGCACGACGTTTATTACAGGTTGGGGCTTGTATTGCTATAAGGTAATGCCGTTCGGGTTAAAAAATGCTGAAGCAACCTATCAGAGGTTAGTTAACAAGACCTTCAGCTGCCAAATAGGGAGAAATATGAAAGTTTACATCGATGACATGCTGGTAAAGAGTGGCACAGACGAAGACCATCTCAACGATTTAAGGGAAACCTTTGATAATCTAAGGGGTATAAATCTCAAGCTAAACCCAGAGAAATGTTCCTTTGGGGTAAGGTCGGGCAAGTTTCTGGGATTTTTTGTCAGCGAAAAAGGAATCGAGGCAAACCCTACTCAACTACAGGCTCTTACCGATATGACACCACCTAAGAATATCAAAGAAGTCCAGATATTAACCGGGCGTCTCGCGGCCCTGAATCGGTTTATCTCTTGTTCGTCTGACAAGTGCGCTCCGTTTTTTAAGGTTTTGAGAAACGCCAAGAACTTTGCTTGGACGCCGGCGTGCGACGCAACCTTTTTAGGGATCAAAGCTTATATATCTTCTCCGAACCTCTTAACAAAGCCTCTGACGGGGGAAACTGTTTTTCTTTATATAACAGTTTTGGATTTTGCAGTAAGTGCAGCTCTGATCAGCGAATCACGGGCGGTCCCTAAAGCGGTATACTTTGTAAGCAAAAGTTTACTTGACGCGGAGACAAGGTATTTGAAATTGGAAAAAATGGCTCTAGCTTTGGTGACTGCGGCGCGAAAAATGCGACCATATTTTCAGGCACACCCCATTATCGTCCACACTGTATTTCCACTAAAGTATGTGCTTCAGAGACCGGACATGTCGGGAAGTAAGTCCAAATGGTCGGTTGAGTTAGGCGATTTCGACATCAACTTCGAGCCGCGGACAGCCATCAAAGGCCAAGCCCTGACTGATTTTATAGTGGAATTCCATTCCGATCGACCGCACCAAGACCCACCTCATGAATCGACCAAACCAGATGAGTGGATTATCCGAACCGATGGTGGCTCAAACGTCAACGGGTGCGGCCCATGCATACAGATAGTTACACCGATGGGCATAAGTATGCATCAGGCAATCCGATTCGGTTTTTGAACCTCGAACAATGAAGCCGAATACGAGGCCGCCCTGGCCGGTTTGCGACTAGCGCAGGTATGTGGAGCTACACATGCGCGCCTTATCAGTGATTCTAAACTTTTTATCAATCAAGCCTCGGGAGCATCAGAAGCTAGGAAAGAGCATCTGGTTCAGTTCTTAGCAGCACTACGAGTTTTAGCCGCGTCTTTCACCAAGATAACATATGAGCATATGTCCCGAGGACTGAAAATATGATAGCCGATTCGCTAGCATCAGCTTCATGCTCAAGCAGTTACCCCTGGGTGACCGAGCAAGAAAACCCATCGATCATACGGAGGAGAGAGCTGGATAACCGACCAGAAATGGCCTCTCAGGTGTCTTCGGTAACTATCTCGGATTGGCGAAGGGATATTATTTCCATCCTAGCCGAGGGACAACTGACAGACAATAGTCTAGAAGATCGAAAAATACGAAATAAATCCCGAGGCTACATATTCTTGGGCGACGTTTTATACAAAAAATCATTTAGCCGGCCTTTACTGCAGTGTTTGGGAGTAAACGAGTCACAAATAATTGTATCCGAACTACACGTCGGAGAGGGCGCGGCTCATTGTGGTTACAAGGCATTAATCAGGAGAATCTTCCTCGCCGGGTTTTATTGGCCAACGGTTACGACCGATGCACAACAGATAGTGAAAACATGCGACATATGCCAAAGATTTGCGAATGCAATCAACATTCCCGCGGCCCCTTTAGAATCCATATCTGAAGGCTTACCTTTCGACCGATGGGGAATCGATCTCGTCGGACAATTACCAATGGCGTTGAGTGGAAGGCAGACAATCGTGGTGGCTGTGGATTAATTCTCCAAATGGGTGGAAGTTGAGCCATTATCGGCTACAAAGACCAAAGATGTCATCAAATTCATTTGGTCGCACATCTGCTATAGATTTGGGGTGCCTCGGAAACTCACCATGGATAACGGACCCCAGTTCGATAGCCATGAGATGAAGAATTTTTGTACGACCCATAGGATTAAGCAATGTTTTTCCGCTCCCTTCCATCCCCAAGCAAACGGGCAAGTTGAGGTGACAAACCAAACCATTTTAGATGGACTCAAAAAGAATTTGGAAGGAAAAGCCGGCAAGTGGTCGGATTACTTACAAAAGTATTATGGGCTTACCGAACAATGCCTCGAACATCGACCAAAGAGTCCCTTATGCCTTAGTATATGGAATGGATGCAGTCACCCCCGCGGAATCAATCTTTCCGTCGTTCAGGGTCGGCACTTACACAGAAAGTGAAAACGACAACGCCAAACGCTTAGCTTTAGATCTGATAGAAGAAAAAAGGGATCGAGCACAACTAAATTCTTTACACTATCAGACCTTGATGATAAGCCGGTACGCGTCCAAAGTACGTCGGCGAGAGTTCAAAGTAGGGGATAAAGTTTTACGGAGAGTTTTTCTGCACACCAAGGATAAGAGCCTCGGCAAGCTCGCCCCGAACTGGGAGGGTCCGTATACAATAGTAGAGCGGGTTAAGGGTGGAACATACCGTTTGCAGGACACGCGCGGACGTTTGCTCAGACTCCCGTTAGGAACATTGAACATTTAGAACTTTACTTGGAATAGCTTTGTTAATTGTTGTAACCATCTCTGTAAAAAACCTTTGGTCGGGGGTGTACTCTTTCCTAACTCGGTGGCGCGATAAGGTTTTAATGAGGCATCCATGGCAACCGACCCTTTTTAATTCAAAATTTTGCCTTTATATCTCCGAATTTTTCAAAAGAAGCCTGCCAGTTGACGAGCTGACAAACGACTATGGGTGGATCTTTCAATTTAAATTGATCAACAGAACCTTAACCGATTTTTCAGTAATTAAACTGATCTACATATCGCTTTCCCGACCCTATGGGCGGATCTTTCAATTTAAATTGATCAACAGAACCTTAACCGGTTTTTCAGTAATTAAACTGATCTACATATCGCTTTCCCGACCCTATGAGCAGATTTTTAAATTTAAATTGATCAGTAGAACCTTACCGGTTTTTCAGTAATTAAACTGACCTACATATCGCTTTCCCGACCCTATGGGCGGATTTTTCAATTTAAATTGATCAACAGAACTTTAACCAGTTTTTCAGTGGTTAAACTGATCCACACATTAAATCTATCGTCCCTATGAGCAATTTTTGGTTAACCAGGAAACATGACAGCAAACTAGCGGATATTAATTTTCAAAAAAAGAGTTGTTACAATCATAGTTCAACAAGAAGGTTCTACCGACCCTATAAATACAAAACTTCAAATAAACAAAAAAAAGCATCAGAGGTCAGGCATCCTCTCCCCCAGACTCTGTTCCGGTATCGTCTGTCTCGTCATCCTCACAAATCACGCCCTCGGGAACGTCCAGCCACATTGACCCCAGGGGCAGGTCGAGGAAGCGGTAATAAAAGGTCAACACATAAGCCGCCTTGGCCTCGGCCGTTTCTTTCTCCGTTCATCTCTGGCATCGCTCAACAAAAAAGGCGTTAGCCGCCTTCAGGTCGGCGATCTCTTGACCCAACGTTCTAGCGCTATCATCCCGGTCTTTCATCACACGGGCCAAGTTCTTTTCGGCCGCCTCCAACTTCTCCTCCATCAGCCTCTGAGTTTCTTTCCCCTTCTTCACTTCCTCTTCGAGAGCGGCAACCTTCCCTCCGCGTCCCTTAGCTTCTGGCTTAGCTCCGCTGCCCGTCGTTCCTTCATGGCCAAGGGCACAATCATGTTGTACAGAGACAGGGACAGACCATCCGTGATCTGAAGAGGGAATGCGTGTGGACTCCCAGGCACGGAAAGAACCAGCAGCTTGACCCCGCTCGAGGACGCCGCGGCGTCTTTCGATACTTTTTCAGGGCTCACATCATCGGGCAGCACCGCTATGGGATCGGTCACAGTCGCGCCTTTAACCCCCTCGAATTGCTCAAAAAGCTCAGGGACGGTGGCATTATCAACAGCCACAGAAACAACGGCAGCCGGACTCTCTTTTTTCGCACGCTTTAGTTTCTTATTTGGAGCGCTGTCTGCTTCAGCCTTGTCCTTCCGCTTCTTGACCAGCTCCTCGGACTGGTGGGTCTCATCATCCACCCCGGCGCTTTCTGCTTGCCGTCCTTCAGAAGCGTCCCCTTCAGCCTCAGCATCAGCATGCTCAGCTTCTTCATCTGACTTAGGGCACTTGCTGGGAGCCTTGTTGCGCTTCGGAAGAAACAAGTGCACGTCGGGCATGTTTGTCCTCGCAACCAAGTCCACCAAGCTTGGGGGTTGGCGCAGCTCCTAAATTGTCAATGGCTTCGAAGAGCACCGCCAGAGGTTTCTCATAATCAGGTTCGTATCCTTGAAAGCACGATGGAACCCCCGCCCCCAGTGTTTCCTTGCATAATCTTTTAAGATCTGGAAGGTCACTTTGCCGGGCTTGAAGTGGTATTTTTTTCAGTCTCTGGATAAAATCCTTCGACACTGCACAACAGGACGGACGATAAAAAAAAATGCGTACCGTTAGGAACCCAAGTCCTCAGCAAGTGCCTCAGATTCTCCTTGCTATAGGGGCGGCCGTTTTCCCAGCAACCACTGAGAAAGACGAACCGGTGCTTCCAACCCTTATCACCCTCGAGAAAGTCGTTCACGATCTTCCAGGTGTTGGCCAAAGAAGAATAGAAGAAGGGAGACTTGGGGGACTTCGAAAGCCCTGACATGGCTATGTACTCGACCATCGGCATGATCCGACCCGATAGACGCAAAGCCATGATACACGACATCAACATATACCACGCGTTAGGCGTTAGCTGTGATGGGTAGATTTTGAGGGTCTGAAAATATAGAGCTATCTCGGGATCCAGAGGAAACCTGAGACCCCAGTTGAAGAGTTCGGTGAAGATCACGATTTACCGTGACTGCACATGCACCGGCGTCTTCCCGGGTTCGGGAAATCGAACATTAACGCACCCCGGGATACCCCACCGAAGCAAAAGCTTTTCCCGCTCTCCTGTCGAAAAATAGAAATACTTACCATCGAAGAGGGAAATGACATTGTCCCGGGGCAACCAGCGATGGTAGTTAGTAGTAATGACTGCCTCTATCTCCTCGGGAAGAGGCTCTTCGGGAGGAGTGGCTTCGCCACCAACAACGACAATATCTTCGCCCGCAGCCACAATATCCGTTTCCGGCTCTTCGGTATTATCTACCAGGACTGCATCGGATTTAGGGGGATTAGCCGCGGGAGGTTCGGACGACTGAATAGGAGGATCTGCGGCATCGGATTTCCGGCCTAAGAAAGTTCGCGCGGTATTGGTGCCGGTCCGGTACCCTTTAATATCGCGAGTGAGTTGGACCATTTCAGGGGAGTTTTCCTTCACAGGCGAAGCAGAGGTTGGAGAGTCACCCATAGAAAGGAATTTAGCTTTGCCTCATCTTCGGGGAGGAAAATGAGTCGGGGTGGTATAGGAATTCACCGACGAAGGCGTCGGGCGGTTGATCTGAGTTGCGGGGGAAGGTAGCCTGCTGTTTGAAGAGCTAACGGTGTTATCAGGGGTACTCGCGTCGGGTATGACCGGTATAACTAAGGACTCAGCTGGAACTAGTTCGGGTAGAACGGGACCGTGAAGCAGTGGCACGGGTACAAAAGGTTTCGAATTAGAACTCTAGATCAGTCCGGCGACTCGATATCCTTCAACACGGTCACCAATGCTAGCCCACTCTTTGAATCCGAACACATGCTTTTTCTTAGTTTTTGGTTTTGGCTTCGGGTACCTATTTCTCATAAAACAAGCTCTCTCTCTAGAATAATCCGGACAACGCTTTCCCTCTCTAGAACGCCTCTGAGAGTAATTCATGTTTGTGAGGTATTTATAGGCAACCCCAACTAGCCGTTACGCGTACGGGGAAGTCTAAGCAACGAAAAGCAGCGGAAAGTCGAAATGACTTCTTGAGAAACTGTGCAAACAAGCACGTTTCGAGTAATCGATCGACACGTGTCGCCCTTAGTCAGACTAGCACAGTAGGCATATACTAGCTAGCTCAGACAGAGGCATTGGATGGGCCACATCTACCCGATTCACTTTTCAAAACCTGATTGTCGGTCTAGGCCCATGTAGAAGTCACTAAGGGAGATTGGTAGCAGACCCAATATGATTCGTAACATCGCCGGGGATAAACGCGACCGACCATTTACTAAAAATACGAAGGGTCGGACATCAGTTGAAAGAAAAGGTCCGGCCTAGGTAAACCAACCAGTCGATACCAGAGGCTAAAGGACAGAAGCGCTCTAAACTGATTCTTTTACAAGTCTTCATTCCCGCTGCTCTTGAAGACTGGGGGGGAGGCTACTGATGAGGGAGCAATTCGCTAATATTAATAAAAAGGAGTCAATTGTAAATAAAAGAAAGTTGATGTGTCTATTACAATGTTTATTATTTATTAGGGGATAATGTGTAAACAAAGTATTTTATGAAGGACTAAAAGAGAAATAAAATAAGGCCACCAAAGACATTAATGGGTCCACCCTTCCCCACTATAAAAGGAGACCCATTATTCTTGGTAGGTGGGACAATTTTTGGATATAATATTCTCTTTCTACTTTCTCTCTCTAGAATATTCTCTCTAGAATATCACAACACAGTCACATCAGGTCCATGATCCAATATTATTCTCTTGTCATTTATTCTCTCATCAATGCTAAGACTGATTATGTGAGCCTACCAGCAAAGGAAAGAGCAACTTTATCCCATTCCAGGATCTTGTTTCTAGTTTTTTTAATCAATCCTCAAAGTTTGCACTTCTGGTGGAGGCAACAATGGTGGATCCCAGTTATTTAAATGGTAACATCTTGTGTTTGAAACTCAGAATTTTTTCAATGGTGAAAATGCCCTGCTTCTTCATGTTACTAGGCACAATGATCTTAGATTTTGTAGTGTTGATTAACCGACCTGAAACTTGCTGATAATGGTTTAGAAAATTTTGAATAACCTGGATAGATGAAGCTTTACCATTGCTGAAAACCATAAAGTCATCAGCGAATGCAAGACAGGCTATATTGATATCACATCTCGCCTTGAATCTCGATTTACGATTCTCGTTCAAGATTTTCTTGATGCCCCTGATTAGATATTCTTCAGCTAAAATAAAGAGACTAGGAGACAGTGGGTCTCTTTGTCTCAGGCCTTGAGTGTTGATAAAAAACCTTTCATTTCTCCATTGATTATGATAGATAAGCGCACCTCGCTGATACAATTGCTAAGAAGAGAAATCACATTAGGATTGAAACCAAACAAGTCCAGAATTCTGAGAATGAACTTGTGATTAAGTTTGTCAAAAGCTTTAGCCATGTTAGTCTTTAGAATAACATTTCCACCTTTTCATTTAGAGTTTAAGTCACAATAAAGCTCCTAAGCAATTAAAATAGTTTCATGAATACTTTTACCCTTGACGAAAGCACCCTGCTCTTCTGATATTAGGTGAAGTAAGATGTTTGAAAGTCTGTTGTTGATTATCTTGCCAATGACTCTACTGATCATAGTAGTAAGACTTATTGGCCTGAATTCTTGACTATTGTTAGGATGATCCACCTTAGGAATAAGGCGAATTGCAGTGGCTTTGATCCTAGAAGGAAGAGTGTATCATTTGAAAAAGCTCTGAAAAGCATGACAGAGATCAGTGCTAATAACAAGCCAGTAATTTCTATAAACTCACCATTAAATCCATATTATCCTGCAGCACAAACATAATTAAGGGAGTTAATAATACTAAGAATTTCATTAATATCAGGAATAATCAGCAAGCTATTGTTGTCCTCCTCCTTGACTAGCTTAGGGATAACATCCATAAGCTCAACAATATTTCCATCATCCAAAATAGG
Source organism: Limnanthes douglasii subsp. nivea (assembly GCA_036936605.1). Classification (NCBI taxonomy): domain Eukaryota; kingdom Viridiplantae; phylum Streptophyta; class Magnoliopsida; order Brassicales; family Limnanthaceae; genus Limnanthes; species Limnanthes douglasii. Next base: position 110,570,103 of record JAUPFV010000003.1, on the reverse strand, counting down.
AGCAAGAAGGGATTGAAAGTATTTAACAGCAGATGAATTGATCTCATCCCTTGAGGTAAGCCACACATCTCCTTATTTGAATCTTTCAATTCTGTTCCTTTTGGCCCTTTTCTTGACAAAAGTGTGGTAGGCTGCAGTGTTTCTATCGTTGTCTTTAAGCCAAGCAGCATGAGACTTTTATTTCCAGTGGAGCTCTTCTCTGTCAAACAGCATAAGATGATTCTTATTAGCCTCCTCGAGCAAAGTTTTATTTTCAGCAGTTGAAGATGTTTGAAGATTGATCTCTCTAAACTTGATTTCTTCCTCAAAGCTCTTAATTGCATCCAAAATGTTACCAAAGGTCTTCTTATTCCATTCTCTCAGGTTGGACTTCAGTCTTTTATGTTTGAACAAGAAGATCTTTATAGGGTTGCCATCAGTATCTTCAATATCAACAGCCCAACTGTCTTCCACTATTTCATAAAACCAGGATGAGAGACCCACATGTTTAAAAACTTAAACGATGACTTAACTTTCTCAAGACTTGAAGAGATATTGATGGAGATTGGGCAATGGTCAGAGCAGTTTCTTGCAAGATGACTCACAGTAGTAGACTCAAAGTAACTCATCTAAGAGTTGTTGATTAAAAACGATCGAGCTGCTTCTATTTTTTACCATTAGACCAAGTGAATCTGCAACCAGTGAATCCCGCATCTTGAAGGTTGCAATCCATAATCAGATTTTTAAATTCATCTATCCCTCGCAGATTATTTGTGGAACAAGATAGCTGCTCCTGAAGGTTGATAGTAGTATTGAAATCACCAAAAATTATCCACTATTTTAAAGGGTTATCAAAGAGTCTAAGATTTTCCCAAAGAGACAGTCTAAGCTCTCTTTTACACTTGGCATAGATCACTGAAACCATAAATTCTTTATCAAGAGAAGGGTGATGAACTTTAAGATGAAGGATCTGATCTCCATCAAAAATTGCATCCACCTTGTAATCCTGCTGCCAGAAAACCTAAATTTTGTTGTTGATGTTACACATGGAGCCACTGAAATTAAGTTTACTAGCAATAGATTGAAGCTTATCAGCCTTGATGAAGGGTTCCTGGATGGTAATAAAACTAGCTCTGGTAAATTTGATAAGGGATTTCAGCCTTTGGATTGTTTGCTTATTGCCAAGACCTCTGTCATTCCAAATCAAGATAGAAACAGTCATTGATTATATGAAGTTTTATTAGCTCTTTTGAGCTTGATAAGCTTAGAAGAAACTGGACCATTAGTATTCCAGATTCTTGCCTTTTTAATCTTCTTTATCTCAATTTTCTTAAAGACAGAACTTGTTTGATCTTTGACAGGAGAACTCGCAAAGCTACCTGCATTTTCTGGAGAGTAATGGTCTTCATCAGCAACATGCTCATAAGTAGTCCTTCTCTCGATTGTTTTCAAGGCATCATGATCTCAGAGTTTTTGGGTAAATTAGTGGAAACAAACATGACATGAATAAAATAATCTTCTTGATTTTCTTGGATATGATCATTATAGGACCTGTTTGTACTTTCAATTTCAGATGAGCTTTTGTTTTCATTGAGATTTTCCTTGTAGATGGTTGCTTCTTTGTTGACAATTATCGATTTGAGTTTGTTACTAGTCTCACCATGTTTAGTACGGTTGCTGCTTGAAAAATTGATATGGTTTTTGCTACTTCTGAAACTTGTTTTTTACAGTTTTCATCAGAATGACCAATGTGAAAGCACTTTTTACAGGTATTGGCCATCTTGTCATAGATAATGTGAACCCAAAAACAATCATCTGCACTAAAATTGATCATAACCTTATGTACCCGGGGCTTAGAGATATCGATTTCGACCCAGATTCTGCAGCAGTTCTGTCTAGCTCGATTGATTGAAGGAACCCAAATTGTTAAAGTAGTTCCAAGGACTTTAGAAATTTCACCTATAGTAGCTTCATTAAACTTAAGTTCTCGAAGGTTGGGTAGTGAAACCCAGATAGGACTGAAGGGGAATTCAAGATTGGGGTTGAACTATTGTGTCCACTTCAAGAGACGCATAGTTTTGCTGCCAAGAACCCAGACATTCCTAGACCACAGCTTCTTGAATGCTTCAAGATCATTAAACTTGATAAAAATGTGCTTGTAATCCCAAACAAAGACATTGAAATTGTCTGTGAACTTAAATATCCCCAAAAAAATTCTAATAATTTCCATAGATGGTTTGCAGTGGCAAACTTGCCAATAAGCGTATGTTTGATAGATTGAGAAGTGATTCTTTATCTTTTGCTTTGAAGGTGATGATTGGATTATCATATTTGTGAGTAACTGTCACATTAGCATGCTGAAAATCTTTTGTCCTGGGTTTTACAGTTTCAGCGTAAGAAACAGAGTGATATCGAGAGATCTTCTTTAGTTTGTTAGATTCTTCGAAGGTTGGATTATTTATTACATTAGCATCCTCACCAATTAGCCAATGTTATTGACTTCCATTGTTAGATGAAGAAGCATTGATGGGTGGATTGGAATCAGGTTTCCTTAGCAGAGGAAACTCTTCGGTCAACAGTAAGAGCAGTTTCTTAGCAATCGAGGAAATTGCGATTTGATTTTTTGGTAGTGGATTAAGTGTTGGAGAAACTTCTCCGTCCTAAAGAAGAGAAGAACAGTCCGATGAGCGTTACCGATCTCTGGAATCAAGAACGGACTCTGTTCTTGAGATAGAAGAACATAACCATATATATATATATAAACAAGTAATTATACTGAATGTCTAAAAATAAAAGTAACGTAACTATATTTTAATAATATATTTTATTTTAACTTTTTTAAAATAATATTGTATTGAAATTAGACTAGTAGAGTAATTTATTTTATATTTAAAAACATATTTATGTGTAATAGTAGTTAAGATGTTGTAACAAAAACAGTTTTCTTTCTACAACGATAATTTTGATTATTTTATTTTGTATATAAAATTCAAACTTACTTCAGTTGATCCGAAAAATAAATATTTTGTTATAACTTTGTTATAAATAAGTTCTATGTTAGATTATACTCGATAATAAAAACTAGTTTTCATATAAAAATATATAATAATAAAAATATTTATGTTATATATATATATATGATTTTTATTCGTAATATATATAATTTTATTTTTTTATATTAGATTATACACCATAGTTACAAACTTGTTTCAAATAAAAATATATAATAAAAAAGTATTATTTATAATATATTATAAATATAAATGATTATTAGTTACCATATTTCCATTCATATAATACACTATAAACGATCACACCGCAAAAATCAGATTTATATCTTCGGCAGGAACGATATCTTCGCCTGGTCCATTTTTAGACTAAAATATTAGGTTATTGTTATCTTAAACTTTTAAAAAAACTTTATTTTATATAACTATTATATCTAAATCAAAATATTTTATAGTACTCTAATTAACAAAAAAAAAAAAGGAAGATGGAAGTTTATTTCCGGAAGTGAGTGCAGTACTTACTCACCTCAAATGCAACATACTAACACAACATAGTACCAAATGACAGCTCAAGAGCAACCCTTGTAATTCAAGCTACATATTACCAAATGACAGTTCAAGAGCAACCGTTGTAATTCAAGCTACAAACCAATTATATCGTACCAATTTTGTTTATTTTTATAATTTAATGGTCTAATATCATATATTAAATAAAAACAATTATTTATAACATAATTAGTCAAGTCAAAATATAAAATTTTAAAAGGTACGAATTTAGCGTTCGTTACAAATTAAATAAAAATAATATTTTAGATGGTTACTATAAAATTCTATTTTAATAAAAAATCATCTATAACCAAAACTAAAAACTTCTATCTAGTAAAACATAAAGAAAAACAACTGTAACTAAAGCTACAAAATTTTATCAAAGTAAAACGTTCCAAGCAAAAATAAAACAAAAGCGGGCTTAAACATCTAAACCTAAACCAAAACCAAAATTAATAGCTATATTTGTCATCAACGGGTTAGGTTTAGATCAAGCTACAAGAAATCCTCTGCTTTTCTACTTTTTCTCGTTTATGATATATGCCCATAAAAATGCCATTACACCTGTAGCTACTGCTCATAATAAAATTTCTGAACAAATTTTCAGTTCCAAAATGATCGAGCAGGGATACGAAGCTTTAGTACCAAAGACAAAGACGACCACGACACAAAATTAATTTTAATACCAAGCCAACCAAGACACAAAATTTTAGTACGGTGGGGTTGAGTGTTGTTACTTTAACTAGGGTTAGAGGTAAGTATATGTTGATGTTGTACAAATCGCACTTAGGAGAAATCGTTACAAGAGCAGCAACAAAACCGAGACGGCGATGCCAAATTCATATTTTCATCCCAAAGTTTCACGCAATCCTAACTTAAAAAAAATCTTAACGACCAAATCAAACAAAAAAATCATCCCAATTTTGAGATTAGAACAAATATCTGGCTACGAAAACTACAAGAAGAAATGAGCAAATGCTTATGGACAATTTACTCACCTCAAGTCAGCACGTTTATAATCAGTATATACTTAATAGTCAACAAAATATATTTAGTGGAATAACAAGAAAACAAAACTAAGCTTTTAGTTTGCATTAAGTTATTTTCAAAATTCTTGCTGGTATTTTATATAAAGAGGATGAAACATGTCCTACAATAAAAATCAAATTAATTGGCTCCCATTTTTAGATGTAAGATTTTTAGATTGACTTCATTACCTGTTATTCAAATTCAAAATTAATTTTAATCAAAATTTAAATAGTCAACAATATTTTAAGATAAAATTTTATTTTTAAAATTTAAATTTGGTGACAATTTTTTAAATTATTTGAATGGCTTCTAAATTTCTAAGAATTAAACATCATTTATTATATAGCTTTTGTCATATTTTACTAATATATATGATATTAATATTAATATTATATATTGTGTTATTTGCTGGCCGGCCGTGAATCATATAGTAAAAGCTATTCGTTGTGCCTTATATTAGGTTAACAACCATGATCAAGATTACTAATGTAATGGTCATTATGCCACGCTGTTATAGATTAACAGCAATATATATTGTTGAACATAAATTATTATTATTGTGATAATAAAACGTACAACTAAAACAAAACACATTTTTTATTCGAGTATGCATTTGAAAAGATATTGTCAACTAAGTGGTATGTAATGCAGATGTAGATTTGAAAAACTATAATAGTTTTAGAGGTCTTAATAAAATATGTGCATGTACTTCACGCATTGAGATAAAAATAGATTTAATGTTAAAAATATCGATATACAAAAATAACGTGATTGGTTTAAACTTGACACAGGGATAAAAGCTAAAACCAATTTTATCAATAAATGCAGAATATATTGTATTCGAGAAATAAAATAAAATTACCAATTTGAGATAATAAAAATAATTAAAAAAAATATTATTAAAAAAAAGACTTATATTTAAATTTGATAAGTTTTCCATCAAATAAAACTAATTTATAAAATTATAATGTAGACAAAAATAACTATATTTTTATACTTAAGATAGTTGGTTGGTTGTTAGTGAATTAAATTATTCATACAACATTTACTTCAAAAAAAAATATAAATCATATATACTAAAACCTACGTTTCAATTAATATCGTATAGTCAAATCCAACAAAATCAAAATTAAAAGAACGTCTTACTAAATATATACCGAATTTAAAATAAAATATACATTTACTTTCTAAAATTAATTTTGTTAGGAAGTTGAAACGGTATAGTGTTTTATTAGATGCTTATAAATAATAACTATTTTTCATATATAATATATTAGTTGGTAGTTAAGATAAAATAATAGTAATATATAATTTTTTAAACATGTATCTACACTAGTATAATGCTCTGCATTCTCCCCATCTCAGGGGAAAGATAATCAAACCTGTCACACCTGGTCCTCTTGCGGTTGAACATATGTACTGGTTTTATGTTTCTGTGAATAACATGTTTTCAATGACAATATATGAAGACTCGAGCTAAGGATGCCACATATGTAACAGCACGTCTTTCGCCGAAGTATTTACATTTCTCTAATTCCTTGTAGAGTTCGCCTCTCTCCGAATCATATGTAACATATGATTATTTTATTTTTAATTAACTTATTTATATAAAATAAACAAAATTTATTTATAAAATTCTCAATATTTAATATTAAAAAAATTGGTCATAAAAATAAAAAAATATGAAAATAATGAATTGAACTGTATACAATTTATATGGACAACAATACACAAAAGAATTTTTAATTAAATAAGTATGGTTCCGATTTAGGTTTGGATATTTGTTTTAGATTGGTTTAATAATCTCAATGGTTTTGGATAATTTCACGTTATTCCTTTCACGTTATTCCTTTCACCTTATAAAGTCCTTAGTACTTCTTTGTTGGATTCTTCAACACTTTAGTTTCTTTCGTTGAGTAAACGAATGGGTTCACAATTGGACTTTTTATTGTCTAGATATGTTTTTTAAATTACCTAAAAAATCTTTACCATATATGATTCTTTTACTGGTCTTTAACTTACACGAATATCCTATTGACCATTTTAGGTCAAACAAAAATACTACTAAAACCACCCATGTCGCTTCTTATTTATTTATTTTATGGTAATCACAATTGTTGTATCTAATTTTAGATTATATATTCAAATTTTATAATCAAAAGTAAATCTCAACATTAGAATAACTAGTTCTCATATTTTTCATAGCTAAAGTAGTTCAAAAACATTATACGTTTTCATATGTCTTAGAACGCCCACCCTACGTACAAAGTGAATTAAATTACATTGAATGCCACTAAGTAGTTTTATTTGAAAAATATATTTTATTTCCACATTCTAAAGTGGTTCTATTATAAAATTGGTTTCGTGTTGTATTTTATATTACATGTACAATTTTTTTTAATCATTACATATTAGTAACAATAGTTGGGATATCGGAGAGATTTTTCTTTTATAATTGTTATGGTTATTTTATTTTATTTTGTAAAAAACGTTTTTATTTTTATTTAGTATATAATTCTCAATATTCTATATTTATCTGACATAATTGAATTCAACCATTTAATAATTAAAATAATCGTATACAAGAAATGTTTAAAAAGAAATATAAATTATATATATATAATCATGATAAATCCACTGGTGGATAAAATTAATTATTAAATGAACCTCCTCCTAAAAGGGAACTCATTCTTTTTATTGTATATAAAATAATATTAACCTCCTCTTAAAAGGGAACTCATTCTTTTTATTGTATATAAAATAATATTAATTTATATATATATATATATATATAATACTTTAGCAATTATTAATCATATGAAACAATTATATTTGAGATTGCAAAGTAAAATATAAATTCGAATGAAATTTATTTATAGTCCCGTAATTAATTAAACCAATAATCTATACGTAATTTAATTTGTAACTAAGACATAATATTATATTAAACTTACATATTATTATAAAATAATTTCATATTTTTTTTATGTATATTTGATTTTATAACAATAAAAATAAAAAACAACTTTACAGATATAAATCAAGATAAGTGGTTAGGAGATTCTTCGAAAGATCGTCGAAAATCATAAAAGTTTGAAACATGTGTATGATCCATTTAAAAGTCGTCAGAAATTATCAATAATTGAAACACACGTGTACGAGTATATTTTTTAATTTTTTATGTTAATTTTGTTATTACTTAAATTTTATCTGGGAAGTCTTTTAAGATATAATAAACCTTCCCATTCAGATTACAATCAAATAAGAAAATTTAAATAAAAAATGACAATGTTTGAATATCATAAAGGAGTTTTCATGTTTTGAGGCTAGAGATATTTTTGTTCAAGATATGTTTTTAGATTTTGAATGAATTTACATATATATAAAAATGATTAAACATTTTCAAAAAGTTATAATCTTTCATAAATCTACAGGTAAGATCACGATTATTTATAAAACGTATTTTCAGAAAATAATTTTTCCAAAAACACACTTGTTTGCGTGTTTGGGGAGCTTTTCCCACGATCAGCCATGTGCTGGTCGCAGCAAACATCACATATGTATTCCTTTTTGTCGTGAGCACCCTAGTGTTGAGTACGAAAAATGCCCTCTAGTGTGAGTGTTGGCACATTTACCACGACCAACACGAGTTTGATGGCGACAAAACTTCTCCTGACCCATTTTTTCCTTGCTTACCTTTTGTTTCATTACGTTCGGTTATCAAAACTCTTCTTCCGACCATCCACATTTAATCAATATTTCCAACAAGAGATCTCTTAACCATTAAACCTCCTTACATGTTGCGGCTAATTCTATGAACTCGGACTCCATAGTCGAGTGAGATATCCATGTTTGTTTCTTGGATCCCCATGACACATCATCACTTGCATATGTGAACACTTCCCATGTACTCGATTTGTTATCGGCTAGACTAGTGATCTTAGTTGCATCCATGTATCCCTTAAGTATCCAGAGAATATTGGAGACACATATCTTTCTTCTTTTTAAAGTATCCCAAGACCCTTCTTAGTATCAGAGTAGGTCTATAACCGATTTTATATATTTTATTAGTTGGAGCAAACATTATCCGTGCAGGTCTAACAATTCCTTTTGAAAATTGTGTAACCCTCATATATGAATTATCATAATGTGAGAATCTAGATTGGTTAGGTTGCATTTTTATAACCTCTTCGTTTATTTGTTGCTCATCTCATATTATATCAAACATCCATGTTTAATGCTCATGTATCTAAGATGATAAAACTCCACATTGTCTTGTTTTTCAATCTTAATAAACATCAAAGATCATCTTAACATATCTCTAATCTTATTAACTGAAAATTTAATAAAAAACAAATAATTACCCATTAGAATACGTCTTTTAAAGAATATTAAGAAACATATTCTTGACATTCTTATACGCTGCTCATTTTTTGAACTAATATCCGAACTTTGAATGACTCACTATATGAAACAAAGCTTGATGTAATCCTCATCCCTCTTAATTGGTTTGTTACCAATAAATTAACTTCTAAGTACACTACAAATATTTTCAAATCTATGAGTTAATCTAAAAGGAATCTTCTTAAACCATGTCAAATTGTTTTCTTTTAATGTCATAGAGAAATATTTGCACAAAAAGTATCATCAAGATGAAAACCTAACATAGGGTTACGAAATTGCTTAAGGTGATTTTTTAGATCTATAGTCTTGTCATACTTATCCATCCTGTACGAGTTAAATTTCTTAGGCATCTCACATTCTAAAATTCATAAAATAACGGAGATTGTGCTAGGGTATATAATTTTAACTTTGATCTCTTAAAAGTTCATTGACACGTATAAATCAAATCCTATTTTACTTTCTTAATCATTTCTTTAGATATCCTTTCGTTAGTGGAGTGCTCATCATTATCGTTATTAACATGTTTTTTACTTCATTCTCTTTATTTTGGGCTATTTTTTCATTAACACACAATTCAATATTCTCTTCATTATCTTTCGACATTATTTTTTCTGTTCATATTTGTTAAACCTTATACATATGTTATGTTCTTGCTTTTCCTTCTTCATTCCTTTGAACTTGCGACAAGTTAATTTTTTGTTTTTCTTGTTATAATTCATTCATTTATATCCCTGAAGCATGTAAATTAGAAGAAATTGGAAGATTAACTTCATTTTCAATGGTAAGTGTCGAGATGACTTAGACCCGATAATATTACCTTGAACTGGAGCAATTATTACATGCAGACACGTTACCAATGATGGATTACCTCGTACTTTGTTGTTCCCAAAAGTTGTCAAAACAAAGTTGGATTTTTTTTAAACCATAGTTGGAGATATATACAAGGATTTTCAGCAAAAAAGATCCAATATCTATTCCTAAACGAGGCAACAACATTGGTACAAGTTGGTACTTCACAAAGTTTCACATAGATGACGCTAATACCATTGGTACAAGTTGGTACTTTGCAAGTTGATGAATGGCGATTATGAAAATGACTAAATGATTAAACGACTTAAGATTTGTAGAATGAAAACAATGCTACAATTTTATCTTACTAGAAATCAATCAATCTTGAAATGAAGGATTATACCCCAATTTATAGGGTTCATAATGTCTAAAATGAAGGCATGAATTATACTTTACAAAGTCACGTGGCTTGTATTTATAAAAATGTTTGTTACAAATATGACTAAATTACCCTCTAACTACTTAAGATATTTGAATAATATTAAGTAATGAACTAAAAGCTTCGTGAATGTTTTTCTAGCGAAAAAGTCTCTTACCTTCTAACTACTCAAGTCGTTTATTCTTTTATGCCCATGATTTTGCTTTTTTAACCCTTTATCTTCTTATTATCCTATCTAGCATTGTATATCTTACTTCATCCTTTATACGATACTAACCTGTCACGATCGATTCTTGTGTCTCAACTTACTTGATATATTGTTAGAGTGTCAACGTTAGAATCAATAATATATGGGCAATGTTAAAATGTATATGGGCTATTTAATATTAATCTGTATATGGGCTAGGGTTTCTAGGGTTTACTTTCTGGCACACTATATATATACACTATTATTGTAAGGGAATTGCTAAAAAAACGGCCAAAATTACTCCGCGAAGTCGCTTATAATTTTTTTTAAAAACTACTCCGTGAAGTTATTTTGTTTGACGATTTTACCCTTACGAAATCGTATAAATATTCAAATTTACTCTGCGAAGTTATCATAATTTCAAAAAAAAACTCAAATTCTCTAACTTTGCTCTACCTTCTCTCTAAAAAAATTATAAAAATTATAACTACAATTATAACTAAAAATTAAAACTAACCTAAGCTAAATTAAACTAAAAAAAACCTAAACCTAAAATTTAAGTCTAACCTAACTTAAATTAAATTAAATTAACCTAATATAAAAACCTAAAATTAGGTTTAGTTATGCTAGATCTGTAGAAAATGTGGGTTTTTGGGTTGTCCGTACGCCATGGCAGAAGCTTAAAGCTTCTGCCATGGCAAAACTGTTCTTCGCCTGACGGGGGCGAAGAACATGATCCATACGCCATCGGGTGGCGTAGGGTTGGTTCCATACGCCTTCAGGATGGCGTATACCAGGATCCCACGCCTTCGCCATGGCGTATGGAACCAACCCTACGCCACCCGATGGCGTAGGACCCTGACACACGCCATCGGTATGGCGTACGTATCAGGTTCTGCGCCACAGTGATGGCGCTGTGATGCTACAGTCACCGGAATGGCCCGGGACCGGTTTCATATTGTTTGTTGGTGTCGATCATATGTATTTATGCTATTTTTGTAACAAAAACAGATATCCAAGTGAGTTTTAGTATTTTCAAGCACGCCTTCACATTTGCGTTTCTATTTACAGGTTATGGAGTTAGGTATGAACTTTAATGAGAATGAAGACCATCGGTTGCTTCAGGCCGTGAAGTTTGTTAAGCAAACAATGCCCGATGATACGACCGATACTTTTTTTGATCGAGTGGTTTGTAGGATGTTTTATGATTATGGACGCTTGGAGTATCCTAATCCGCCGCCACGTAGTCATGAAGAAGTCAAAAGCAGGTACAATCGTGCGAAAGCTGAACCACTTCAGCTTTTTTCCAACTTGCCTTACAAAGTTCAACAAGTAGCACTTGTTGATTGGAACCTGTTTAGGACAGATTATGTTACCAGACATATGTTGGATCATATCGAAAGTAAGGTTGATGAGATAGACGATGACATTGCAAACTTCGGACATATTCCAGAGAACAGAATGTACGGTTTCGAGTAAGAAATTATATTTTCACTATGTAATGTTGTTAATCTCACCTTGCTGTGAGATCGTTTTATTTATATTTTGTATCAAACGTATCATTTTGGGTTTCGGATTGTATGATACTTTCGGATTGTATGATACTGTTTTCTATATTTTGGTGCTCTCGTTGATGTTTCGGTCCATGTATGATACTTTTTCCTTTATGTTTGATATTATAAAAAAAGTTTTTCCCGCCTCAAAACATATAGAATGATGGTTTCCCGCCTCAATAAGTTTTAGGCGGGAACAAAAACATCATTTCCCGCTAATTATTTTAGAATTGAACCACAGACTTCGAGTCTATAAATACTAGAATCTGACTACGAAACTAAACATTTAAGTTATAACAATGGGTGATTCAGGCTGGAACGTGTACGAAGATGCAAGACTCCTAAGCGCATTTGACTTTGTCAAAGGTACGATGCACGAGGAGATTCCTGGTTTCATCGATGCAGTATTGTGCAGAATGTTCTTCAACCACGGTAGGGAGGCATCGTGTCCAGGATGCTTAATGCCCCAACCACGCGGACGCGAAGAAGTGTTCGAGAGGCTAGCTTATCTGAAGCCAATGACTATACAGATTGAGTCACTAGCTTACGAGACCCGTTTACATGTCCAAAAAGTATTCAACATAGGATCCCAATGTACAATTACGCAGGAGATGGTGTCACATGCGACGCAGCAAAGGGAGCAAGAAATGGCCGACGCAATTGCCAGGGCCGTTGAAACGTATTCAACTCCCGAAGGAAGTATTGATGAAGACGTTTTTGGAATGAACTACCCGACTCCATAAAATTAAGTGTGAAATGCTAACTCAGGGTTAGCTTATCTATCATTTGTTTTAAGTTATTTTCTTATGTATTTCTAATTATGTAATGCTTTGATTAGAGTGTAATGTTTTAATGCAATCGACATATTAAGAAGTTTAAGTGTGATTGTTTTTAAGATAAACATCCAAACAAAAAACATCAAAAGTTTACATTCATTACAAAGTTTAAGTGGTGAAATGATGAAATGATTAGTGTAGTCCGAAACAAGTGAAATTTCATATTGTGTAACATCCTGCAACACATAAGAAGTAGTTAAACCAATTGAACCGGCATTCCGGTATAGTTAACTGGATTTCGCCATTAGTGTGGCGCCGGACAACGTGAGTTCGCCACATGTGTGGCGAAATACAGGGTGCCCACGCCATCAGTTGGCGTGGGGATTCCAAAGGGCGCCACACGCATGGCGTACGACCCACCAGCCACGCCAATGCGTGGCGACGAACAGGAAAAACGGGTTTTCTCCAAAATATCTAATTTTAGCAGAAATAAGAGGGGACTAAGCAATGTAACTCCTCGGCGTCCATAGTGCTCCGGATGGGAAGTGGTTCCGACTCTCCTCCGGCCATGTTTTGAAGGTTTGGAGGTTTTTAAAAAAATGGGTTAATAGGTTGTTGATTTTGGAGGTTTTAGGTAGTTTGGAGAAGATGATTATGGTGGATGTTTGAAATTGTGTTTGCAACTTCATGGAGTAGTTAGAAGTTCCCAATAGCGGGCTGTAATTAATTAGACTTCAAAAGGGTTTTTTGGGTTTTTTGCCTAGTGGCAAATTTGTAAATATTGAAAAATAGAAACAAGCGACTTCACAGAGTAGTTTTGGCCGTTTTTTAGCAATTCTCTTATTGTAATTATAGGATGGAGATCTTGTATTAACACATTTCTTGATCCTACCCGCTCAACTCAAGTTGTGTACTGTTTATGTTTCATATACATTCACAATTCTCTTATCATATATTATATCTTCTTCTTTTATCATTATTCTATTTCTAAATTCTTCTTTTCGATCATCTTTTTTTATATATATTTCGTTTTTAGCGACTTAGACAATATAATATGATACTATAAACTTTTCTTACTTATTATCCGGACATCGGCTCATCTTTATATATTTTGTTTATAAAAATATAAACACTAATAAAAACGAATATTTTTATCGCCCAACATTTTATACCTTGGTATTATATAAGGTTATATTTTAATCACCCAAAATTCTTTCCTTTTTTCCCACCTTATTTTTGTGTCTCTAAACTTTTAATTCAAACATTCATTCATAAAAATATTAGTCTAGTTCTGTTTTTCACTTCTCAACAAAACACGGATTTTACTAGGAAGTCTGTATTAAAATTGGAGGGCGATAACAGACATGGAAATGTGGTGTTTATTGTGGCAGTTGCGGTTATTCTAAATCCCCGGCTCACATGCATTGGCACGGTTATTTCTATTGTTTTTTCTTTTTCTAAAAGCATTTTGTTTGTTCATTTTGATTTTGATCTTCCCTTTAAATTGTCAATGTTAAAATTTGGATTATTGCCTCTGCAAACTTTTAGTTTGATTCTAGGAACAATTATTCAAAAACAGTACCAATGTTGTTATTTTGGTAGTTTAGTACCAAAACATATGTATCTATCTACTCAAGACAACCTAATTTTCAATTTAAATGTGTTGTATATTATTGGCGTGTCTTTCAACGATTTGGGTGAGTGGAATAATTTGCATGCACATAAATATACTTTTGGAACAAAAGCCGTAAGCGAATAAATAATAATTTATAACGGATTATAATTAATTTAATAAGCTTAAATGAGATGCAAAATATAACGGATTATAATTAATTTAATTACCTTAAATGATGAGATGCAAAATATAACGGATTTTTATTCTAAGTAAAATGCGATATACGAAATAAGACTAAAATAATTTGGCGCGTTTTTTTTTAAAATACGAATTATAAAATACAGAATAATAGCGGTTAGAATATCAAAGAGTAATATGCAGAGAGAATAAGACTCAAATGTATTAAAATGGGGTACACAATAACTTTAAATAGCCTACAACAACCGTTACATACAATAAATAATAGATTTTATTACGTCTAAAATACTAAATGATGTAATGTATAAAATACTAATTCATACTACATCTAATTATTAAATAAGATAATTAAAGCAATTAAATCAATTCCAACAAATCTCTCCCTTAAACTAGACATGCCTGAAAACAACCAGTTTAATCTTCTAGTGCTTGCACTCCAAGTAAACTTCGACACTTAACAAACGTCTTCAGCTTCACTGGCTTGGTCATTATATTTGCAACTTGTTCTTCCGCTATATAATAAACCATATTCACAACTTCTTGATTTGTAAAATCTCGTAGATAATGATACCTTACATCGATATGCTTCGTGCGCCTATGCATCACCGGATTCATAGAGAGTTTAATTGAAGAAGTGTTGTCACAATAGATTTCCAGACACTCAGATTGTTCAGATGTGTTTTGTTCCATAATTTCTTTGAGCCATACACAATGAAAAGCACAAGATGTTGCAGCAATGTACTCTGCTCCGGTTGTAGACAAAGTAACTACCTCTTGTTTTCTTGAGCTCCAGCACATTGTAGCTCATTGGATATAAAAACATAACCTGAAGTGTTTTTTCTATCATCAAGATCACCAGCATAATCACTGTCCGTGTATGCTTTCACCTTCATCTCTGATCCATTCTTATAAAAAATGCCAAACTCCATTGTACCTTTTAAGTATCGCAGATTTCTCTTAGTTGCATACATATGTACCTCCATTGGTTTGGCCATGAACCGAGACAATAAGCAGCCGACATACATCATGTCAGGTATTGAACTGTGAGGTACATTAAACACCCCACCAACTGCTTGCATAGAGTAGCATAGAATTCTTTTCTAGCTTATTCTTTTGAGAGTTTGGAACCTGGAACAATATGATTTTCTTACTGAATTACAGTATGCAATGCCAAACCTTTCTAGTACCTCATGAGCATACGTTTTCTGTCTTAAGTGAATCTTATATTTTCTTTGATAAATTTCAACACCAAGAAAGAACCTCATCAAACCTAGATCAACCATCTCAAATTCTAGTGTCATTGACAACCTAAAATCTTCAATTAATTATTCATCATTTCTAGTTAAAAATAAATCATTTACACAAAGACTTACCATGAAATACTTCACTCATTGCCTCTTAATGAATAATATGTGATCATGACTACTTCTGTCGAATCCTTTTTGCTTGAAATACCTCTCTACCTGACAAAACCAAGCTCGAGGAGCTTGCTTCAAACCATACAAAACTTTTTTGAGTCGATATACTTTACATTTTTCACCTTTTTTGACAAAACCCTCTGGTTGATCCACATACACCACTTCTTTCAATTCTTCATATAAGAAAGCACTTTTTACATATAATTGATATACTTTCAAACTTTTGTGTGCAGCAACAACCAATAAAAAGTTGATTGTATCCCATATTGCAACCGGTGCAAAGACTTCATTATAGTCAATGTCTTCTTCTTGTGCATATTATTTCACCACCAGTTTTGCATTGTATTTATCCACTTCTCAATCTTCATTTAATTTTGTCTTGAAAACCCATTTAACCCTAATTTTCTTTGCATTAACAAGGAGAGTTATAAGTTTCATGTGTTCTTTTTCTCAATGGATTATATTTCACATGTCATTACTTCAATCCACTTTATTTCTTTGACAGCTTCTTTAAAATGTATCGGATCAATATTAGATATAATTAGTGCCAATTTCATTTGTACTTAGACTCTTCATCTGAAATCCTTTCTCCACTTTCAGAATCTTGCATCTATATTGGTGTTTTATGACTTCTTTTCTGATGTGTTTCATGTTGAGGTGACATGAAATTATTTTCACCAATGACATCTTCCTCAACAACTTTGATTTTTTCATCATTCTCCTTTCTATTAATGCATTCTTCTTTCCATTCAAGACTATCATCTGGATTTTTCACATCAACATTCCAATCCCACTTCTCTTCCTCTTCGAATATTACATCCCGGCTAATGACAATTTTCTTTAAAGTTGGATCATAAATCTCACTTCTCTTCCTCTTCGAATATTACATCCCGGCTAATGACAATTTTCTTTAAAGTTGGATCATAAAGTCGATACGCATTCGACTCCTCGCTTACTCCAAGTAAAACACACTTATGGCTCCTGTTATCTAGCTTTATTTTATGCTGTTCAGGGATGTGTACATGACCTATGCAACCAAAAATTATGAAATAACTCACACCTGGTTTAATTCCACTCCAGCACTCTTCTGGAACCATATCACTTACATCACTTGTCACACTTCTATTCAACACATGACACGTCCACTTAGCCGCCTCAGCCTAAAAATTCTTTGGTATACTCTTTTATGCCAGTAGACATCTGACCATCTTCATGATTGTGCGATTTCGTCTCTCGGCTACTCCATTTTGCTAAGGAGTGTATGCAGCAGTTAGTTGTCTTCTGATTTCATCTTCTTTGCAAAATTGGTTGAAGCTGTTTGAAGTAAATTCTCCTCCTCTATCAGTTCTCAGACTACATATAAATTTTCCAACTTCCTTTTCGATAAGGCTTTTTAAGTTATTAAAAACAAAAAAAAAGCTTCATTTTTTCTGAAGAAAATATATCCAACTTTTGCGACTATAATCATCTACCAACAAGAATATATATTTTTTCCACTCTGCGGAGCAGGAAATATCGGTCCACATAAGTCTGTATGAACAAGCTTCAATTTCTCTGTTGCTCACCACTGACCTTTCTTTGACATGATTTCCCGATGTTGCTTTCCAATATTGCATACTTTACACAGTTTTGTTACCTTTTTCATTTGAGGTAATCGCTATACCATTTTTTTTTGCATTATCTTAATGTATGTGTTACTCAAATGCCTATAACACTTGTGCCATAAACCGGATGACTCATCATATTTTGCTTTCAGACATCTATTTAGACCAGACTTTCTAATTGCAGATATAGTGAACATGCGAATTATTGTCATTTTAGAGTTTATAATCAAACCTTTTCCCATCATCTCCTTGGTCATTTTAGAGAACATGCGAATTATTGCAGATATAGTGAACATGCGAATTATTGTCATTTTAGACCAGACTTTCTAATTGCAGTTAGTTTTCTAATTATTGTCATTTTAGAGGATGGTAGATTTTGCATGCTCCTTGGTCGATCAAAATAGTTAAACCCCTTTCTTGAAGTTTCCCAACACTCAGTAGATTATTAGTCAGTTCTGGCACAAAAAGCACATATGTTAATATTTGGGTCAGCCCTTCGACTTCAAACTTCACATTTCCTTTTCCCATCATCTCCATTCGTAAGCTATTCCCTAGTTTTACTCCATGTCTAAAGTTTTGATTGAGCTCAACAAACCAATCTTTGTTACCTGTCATATGATTTGAGCAACCATAATTGATAAACCAAACCCTTTTATCTTCAACCTCTTTGATATTTGTATGAGCCATTAAAAGTAATTATTCTCTTTCGTAGTTTGCCTTGTTTTTCCATTTGAGCACTCATATTGATAATGTCCTAGCTTGTGACACCTGAAGCACTCAACGTGAGCTGTGCTAATAGTCCATCATCTTCCACTGCCTTGTCCATGACTGAGATCACCCTCGACTTTCATTACTTGTTCTTCAGAGACCTTGCGTCGTATCTTTTGTTCATGAACAAGTAATGAACTTTGCAACTCATCGACTTTTATTTGATCAATATATTTTGAATATCGACTTTTATTTGATCAATATATTTTGAATCCTCAATTGAACATACAATATAATTGAAATCGTCTGTCATTGTGCGTAGGATTTTCTCAACAATCTTTACATCTTCCAGGTCTTCTCCATAGTTTCTCATCCTATTTGTTATGACCATGACTCTTCCAAAATAATCTGTCACTGTCTCAACCTTCTTCATCTCCTCTGTTTCAAGCCTCTGGAGTTGGACACGCTTTACTCTTTCATTGCCATGATACTTGGTCTTCATTGCTTCCCAAAATTGTTAGGATTTCTGTTTTTTAGTAATGGTCTTCAAAATAGTCTCGTCGATAAACTGAAACAAGTAATTCTTTGCCTTCAATTTTTTAAGCCTAGATTCATCCAACATCTTTTGCTGCACTGCCGTCAACACTTCACATTCTCCAAGTTCCTGGTGACCTGTTTGAATCATACACCAATACTCTTTTGAACGTAAGAGATTCTCCATGAGTAAACTCCAGTGATCGTAATCTCCATCAAATTTGGACACACATGGGGCACTAAAATTGTTTGAATCAGCCATGTTTTTACACTTTCTTCACTCCTGTTTCACCATTTCTTTATTTTTTTACTCAAACACTCTTGTTTCACTCAGACACACATACCTCACTATTTATATGTTTCACTCAGACATACATACCTCACTCTTTTTGAGACACACATACACTTTCTTCACTCTTGTTTCACCATTTCTTTATTTGTTTACTCAAACACTCTTTATTTGTTTACTCAAACACTCTTGTTTCACTCAGACACACATACCTCACTATTTATATGTTTCACTCAGACATACATACCTCACTCTTTTTGAGACACACATACACTTTCTTCACTCTTGTTTCACCATTTCTTTATTTGTTTACTCAAACACTCTTGTTTCACTCAGACACACATACCTCACCTCACTCTTTTTGACACACATACCTCACCTCACTCTTTTTGACACACAGACCTCACCTCACTCTTTTTGACACTCGTACCTCACACACGTACTATGTTAGAATATCAAAGAATAATATGCAGAGAGAATAAGACTCAAATATGCACAAAATGGCTTTAAATAACCTACAAAAACCGTTACATATTTTAGTCAATAAATGATAAATTTTATTGATCAGAATGGTAACATTTAAAAGAATAATTGATGTAAGGTATAAAATACTAATTCGTCTAATTATTAAATAAGATATTTAAAGTAATTAAATCAATTTCAACCATAATTAAATAAATTTAAAATATATGTTAAATCAAAAATTTATTGTTTTAAATATAAAATACAAAATAAAAATAAAAGTAAAACAATTACGAACGAAAAATTAAATATGATATATTATATTTGGTGAATAAAGATTACATAAATTGTGAAATAAGAAAAAAAAATATTTTGAAATTTATCGAACTTTAAAAAACGTTGAAAAAATATCATTTATTTATTACTTTTGTTCGGTTTTAGAAAAACGAATCAGCAATATTTTTTGATGTTTTTTTCAAATTACGATTTAAAAAATATAAATATTAAAAATATCTAAAACCTCAATAAAAAATATTTATGATAGAGAACATATTTGTATTATATATTTGTTGAATGCAAAATATTAATAAAAATAATAATTAAATATCTATTAATAACTTATTATATTTTATCAAATTAATTAAATCCGATTTTTAAGTTAAACTTAATTTTTATTTTAAAAATAAAATAGAATATATTATTCAAATATATAAATAAGAATTTATAGTATACAGAGTATTATTCAACATTACTCAACATTTATGTTATTGAATGTAAGAGATAAGTGTACTATTTTTAGTGCCAAACTTTTATATTTTTATGAAACACAATAAATTTCATAGATACAATTGTTGCCCTTTAAAAAATTCATTGTTATTTTCAATAGACATAATGATAAACTTGTATTGGATTAAGGCGTTATTATTATTATTAGTTATTATTATTATTAGAAGAGATGAGCTTACTATATCTATGAAGAGACTATGGTGACAGAATATGAAAGCATGGGTGGTACTATATCTATGAAGGACCCAATAGCAACTGAAGTAGGCGAAGATATTGACAGAACATGCGATGATACTGACACTAAAGCTGAAGAGGACATACACTAAAAATTATAATCTTGAAGTTAAAATTACTTTAAATTTTTAAATTAAATTAATTAAATCTGATTTTTAAGTTAAACTTAATTTTTATTTTAAAAATAAAATAGAATATATTATTCAAATATATAAATAAGAATTTATAGTATATAGAGTATTATTCAACATTACTCACATTTATGTTACTGAATGTAAGAGATAAGTGTACTATTTTTAGTGCCAAACTTTTATATTTTCATGAAACACAATAAAATTCATAGATACAATTGTTGCCCTTTAAAAAATTCATTGTTATTTTCATAATAGACATAATGATAAACTTGTATTGGATTAACATTATTATTATTATTATTATTATTATTATTATTATTATTATTATTATTATTATTATTATTATTATTATTATTATTATTATTATTATTAGAAGACATAAGCTTTATAGTTGTGTTTAGGGCTGTCAACGGTTCTCCGGAACCGAGAACCGGACCGAGACCGAACCGATAAGGACCGGACCGAGAACCGGACCGAACCTTAACGGTCCGGTTCGCGGTTCCATTCTAAAAACCGAAAACCGATAAGGAACCGAAACAAAAAACCGGTTAGGAACCGAACCGATAGAACCGATAAACCGAAAGAACCGATAAGGAACCGAACCGATAAAACCGTTAGGACCGAAGGAACCGATACGGAATCGAACCGATGAAATCGATAAACTGGTAGAACCGATAAGAAATCGGACCAATAAAACCGTTAAAACCGATTATTTATTATTATTATATATTCTTTTATAAATTAGAATACCAAAATTAATAGTTAATTACCAATTTTTTAAGAAAATGAAAGATAAACTTATAAACTTTAGTTTTTATATCATTTATTTTAATAAAAAAATAATTAAAAATCAAT
Organism: Limnanthes douglasii subsp. nivea; assembly: GCA_036936605.1. NCBI lineage: Eukaryota > Viridiplantae > Streptophyta > Magnoliopsida > Brassicales > Limnanthaceae > Limnanthes > Limnanthes douglasii. The sequence goes on along the minus strand of JAUPFV010000003.1, from coordinate 110,548,556 downwards.
TTTAAATGATTTTATTTTTTTAAGTGGACCGAACCGGACCGAAACCGGACCGGAACCGGACCGAAACCGGACCGAAACGGGACCGAAACGAGACCGGACCGAACTCGGACCGAACCAAACTCGGACCGAACCGAAACCGGAACCGAACCGAACCGAAACCGGAACCGAACCGAACCGGACCGAACCGGACCGGACCGAACCGAACCGAACCGAAAGCTTAGCGGTTCGGTCCGGTTCCGAAAATTAGAACCGAAAGCTTAGCGGTCCGGTCCGGTCCGAACCGATAAGCTTAGCGGTCCGGTCCGGTTCCTTCAAAACCCGGACCGAACCGGACCGATAACAGCCCGTTGTGTTGTGTTGCTATAGCTTTTATAGTTTCATGAAAGATAAGAACATTCTTTGAAGTTCATATAATTTAACTTGTTACTTCCATCACAATGATAATAGTCATCAATAAAGTATTAAAATATCTTATTACATTATTAAAACATAACAAAAACTAAATATAATTGGTTGTTTAACTCTCTTTATCCAAAATCTAATTAGAAACAACTTCAACTACAAAGTTTGGTGAGTTTTTCTTGAAATGCAATGTTTGGTGAGTTTTTATTGACATGCAATGATAAAATAAGTTCGTTCGACCGCATGGTAATAAATACACTACAATGTGAACTAATTAGTGTCCGTGATTTGGCTAACACATTTTATTCAATTTATATTTTTACGAGTAATTCATTTTTTATCACTAGGATAAATATTTTACTCAATTATTAAAATATTATATTTATTGTTTGAAATTTTAAAAATCACTAAAATTAACCATAAATATCCATTTTGCAGATCTCTTACTCCTGGTTAAACATTTATAAAATATTTGAATAAAAAGAGAAAAGAAAGAAACATACATTTATGACTTTTAGTATATCCTAATTAATATATATATATATATATATATATATATATATATATATATATATATTTATAAATAAAAAGTTATAAGTATAACTTGACCATAAAACTCAACTAATGCATTCTGATCCGACACTTAACTTGTAAAACTTAAAACTAAGTTTGTAATCCTGGAGCTTTAGACTTAGGGTCTGAAACCTTTAAAGCGGTTAATCTACAACATTGTCTAAATAAAAATAACATTCTCAATGTTGGAGGTCCGTAAATTTTACAACAAATGTATTGTTTAAGACAATTCTTCCTCTCTAACTTTTTAGTAGGATTTCGGTCTTCCTTAAACATATGTTTGCCACTTATCTTACCGCCTTTTACTTCATTTTTACCATGATTCCGTCCATCTTTGTCCCTCCCATCACTCTAAACTCGTTCCTTACTGTACTAATCCAACCTTTATTATTTTTCTCGTTCTTTTTTCTACTGATACGATTTTTATATTTATTTCATTCTCTTCCATAATTTTGACCAACTCTCTCGTTTTCTTCTTCATATGACTCTACCAACTTCCTTGTTCAACAAGGAAACAGTCATTTACTATGAGGTGAAGGACTAAGATATAGTTGTATCTCACTAATCTTTTAGATCCCGGTTAGCTTGAAAGTCTTACCATTCCTTGTAATACACGATACCGATGCAAGATATCTTTACCATTCCATGTTGATAAAGTATTCAAGATGGAACAAAAAGTAAGGTCATGATAATCAAGAAATTTTTGTTATCATCCTATATTGTCTTTGGCCGAAACGGGTAAGTAAACAATTTTCATTCCACCACTAAAATCATTGATCTATGGTAAGTGTATCCTAAAATATACTGCTTATGTTGCAGTAATAGTATAATAAAAAAATCAAATTCTAATGTATAAAATAAATAGAACAATCTCGTTTTTAGTTTGCATAAAGTAGGGTATTTAGTAAACTTGGTAATAGAACATAAATATAACCATTTCTTTTAAAGATAATAAAAGGAGATAAACTTAAACGCGAATCTAATATTTATGGGTCCAAAAGGAAAAGACCAAGAAGTATGTAGGTAATAGTAGTGGTAGTATCCTAATTCATACATAATTAAAATATATAGGACATACAAATATAAAGTTAGAAATATATCGAGATGAACATTAGATTTTTAATAAAAAGAAAATTAAAAAAATGGTAACATGCAATTTTACTTTTATCGAAAGACAAGAATACTACCAGCATAATAATGGTCTACCCTTCATGTTTTATTTGACTTCAAAAATTTAATTTATATATTTGAATACTAAATTTATTTACTCAATAAAACTTATCAATATATCATGATATCATATTATTGTATATGATCGAAAAAGAATGTGCAAGTTAAAACTCATTATAGCTTATTAAATATAATTTTTTGGATTCCAATTTAAATTTATAAAACCAAATAAAATATGTTTATAAATAATAATAAAAGATCATTAAAAAATTTAAGCAATTGATATTTTTTTTCCAAACAAAATTCATCTTTGGCCATTTATTTTCAAGTAACTTTTGATTACTTGCGCAATATATATGGATAGTGATAATATATCATGGGTGTAAGTGATAATATATTGTCTTCTAGTTTTTAATTTTCAAATTCAAATCTAAAAATATATAATTTTAACTAATTTTATAATTTTATTTTACAAAATCATTTTTTATTCTTCGATAATTTGTAATTTTTAATTACTTGCACACACTGTCGATATGATACAATAACAAGAAAAGAAAAATATTTACATAAATATATATACATATGATGTATTTGGGTATATTAAATCTTTAAATGGATAGGATACGACTTTCTAAAGATTGAAATTTTCAAAATATTTATTTTTTATAAAATGATTTTACGTGACATTGTTTTAAAAAAATTGAAATAACCAAATTGGATCTACATTCAGCAATATTTAGATCTTAAATTGATTTAAATATAATATAACTTAAATATATATATATATATATTATAAGAAATTCGAAAAAATTCTCGATTATATATATTTTTTATTATCTCTTAAAATAATTTATTTTTTTTTTATTTTTAATAATTGGGATATATATAACTTTGACAATTATTTGAGAAAGTAAAAATCCCATCAAATTAGCACCGGCTGTAGAAAATAATTTCATATTATAATCAAAAAAATTTAGTTCTTTTGAAATTGAATAGAAAATGTTGGGTAAGATCGTCAAAATTATAAAAAAACAATTGTCGACATTGAGATAAGTTGTTTTTTCAGTGAAATAAACTATACAACTAAAATAAGAAAAAGTTTTGAAAAATATTATCCATAATAATATTGTCTAATTTTAATTTTAGTTGATCTAAATTTTTTCAGATAATCCAAATTGTTAAAAAGGTCGATCAGTGAGAAACAATCAAGTCTCAGCTTTTGGTCATTTCACGATTTCATCTAAATTTTGGTATAGATTTTGATGTTATTTGGTTAATCAATTTCAATTTTTGAACGATTAACGAAAAATCAACAACGATTGATGATTCATTGTTTAAGAGGTTTATTCGCTATGTGAAAATCTAGTCAATAATCAAGTTATGTTTTGATTTTATCTTTTGAGATATATTAAAAAAAAGAATTGGATTCGTAAAATGATGATTTAGATTTGATTTGATTCAAGAATCAAGATAAATGAGATTTGGTGCTATTTTTTTTATGTCTGGTTAGATTATTTATATAGTTAACGCTTCTTGGATTATTTCTTTTGGTCAAATTACAATTCGGTAGATTAGTAAAGGATGAAGCATGAATTTATCGTAGTCTATGATTAGCAAAGACCGAGTTCTTAATCGAGATAATAATTTATTCTTCAAGATAACAATTAGCTACATTGAACAAGAAGAATTATATTTAGTAATGAAGACACTGAATGAGTACATTAAGTCTTTTAACCTTATTTTTGTTTAAAGATGAATCATGTAATCAATATTCATTTCAAACAGTCCCTACCCTGATTAAAGACAATTGATATTATGGACTTGTTCAGTTTATCGTGACTACATCGATTGAATTTTTATTGATTTTTTTAATTTAACTCAAGTTGCGATTCAGTTACGATGAATAGTTTCGATTTATGACTACCAGTTTTTTATTTTCTAACTACAACTTATGAACATTAAACTAGGATCGAATATTTTCATCTTAAATTATTGAGTGATTCTTGATTTTGGATTCTGTGTTACTTCATTTATTATTTCATGAATGATAATGATAATATAGATTATATATTGATTTTTTCCTATATTTGTTGATAATTTGTGATTTATCAATTTTTAGTTACATACTACCAATCCCTTATTATATATGATTCATTCAATACATAATAAAATTATATATATATATATATATTGTGTATAATTTCTTGCAAATACATAATTCATTCAACTGAATCTAACACATACGAAAATGCACAACACAATTCAACTTTTAGTATTCATTTATTTAAGGTTGTATATGATCTATATTTTATAAATAACTTGCAGTATTATGTATTGAATTGCATGATGGGTTAAAATATTGTTTGCACCATATATCATGCATATGCTTTATGTGAACTTGTTTATGATTAAAGAAAGAGTGAATATGTTAAGAGCTAGTTCTTATGATGAATTTCTTAGTGAATTATTAGAATTTAGTCTAAATATCAAAGTTACAACTCATTATACTGAAGTAAATGATTTAAGTTTCATGTGTTTTTAATACATTTTGTGCTAAAAAACAGGTAAGTCATTCATGTTTGCGATTTGTCTCACATTAATCCTCATCCTTTACCTGTGTAATAAATGAGTCCCTAATTTTATAAAATCTGCAATAAATCATTCATTTTTTACTCAACTCTTTTTTATGTCTATTTTTACCCTTTAACCTTCCACATCAGCTTCCATCTAGGATGCTGACGTGGAAACGGTAAATAATTAATTAATAACTAAAAATTATTTAAATTGCTTTACTATCTAACAACCCGATCCGACCCACCTAATTACCAAACACATTCACTAATCTGATTCAAACCCACGTAATAACCATATTCGGTCCACATAATAACCCAATCCATTTTAATTAAAAATCTATACAAATTTTATTGAGTTACCATCCTTGTTATTTAGCTCATGTAAATGATTGTAAGTATTATATATATATACCGTCAAATTATTTACATTAAACGATGTTAGACTGAGACCTCGGAATCGTCATGAAATCCTTGTATTCTACTAGATGTACTTGCTCCAAACTTAGTCTATCGTTGGAACCATATAATTCTTACAACATATTTTATTATATATTTATTTTTTATATCTAACTTACTATGCTAATTTATAATTGATATTTTAAAATCACGTGATAAAAAATAGTTTAAAGATATTCAATGCATAATTTTGTACTTGGAAGAACATGATTTAATATTTCCTTCTAACATCATAGTTGAGCTTAAAGATAAAAAAAACATTATGGGCTAATAGTTACAACATCCTGAAACATTTTTATTTGAGCTAAGAACTAAAATATGATACCCATTAGAGAGGAATAAGAGATAGTTATACGCTTGTAGTAGAATTAATCTCTGGATAATATTGTTCTATGCAAATATTTGCAAGTTTCTCTGACTCTTAAAGTTTGTTTGGATCAGAAAAAATTCCTACTAGACAGAAAATATACTAAGAGGGAAATTGTTTATGTAAAAATTTTACTCTCTAATACCTAGGGGTATGCATTGTATATTTTTTGACTTTTTCTCTCAATAACATTTCCCTTTACACGTTTGAAAACCCAAAGAGATCCATATAGATGAAACAAGAGAGTAAAAAATACTATACAAGCTAAACCTCTTCGGACAACTTAGTAGCAGCAACTAAAACTCTCCGGACACCAGAATCACTTCTTACCCTTGTCAAGTTAGTTTTTATAACTCATTGAACACTATTATATCATTTATTGTATTGTTCTTCTTTGTACAATATCTAACTTTGTTACAAGACTAATATATTATGTGTCAAATTGCTGGGCACTTCAAGCATGAAATTTGAGATTTTTTATTAACGTTTTCATATATTATCATTTATTCTCATGTACATCGTGTACCCGTTGACATAATATTTTCCATACAAATGGTACACCAAGTCTTGGAATATATCCTCCTTTTAAAAGAGATGTGATGTGCATTTCAAATTCTTTTACTTCAAACCTATATAAATCTCTTTTATTAAAGTCCGTTGTCTCAAAACTAAGAGTTTATTCAAATAGATTCTGGAAATTGCAACTTCGTACTTAATGGTTTAGAGCCTCAATATATGGAGGGATTCCTCCTAGTTTGGAGCATGTGTTTTATTATGAGTATAGCCAGTAAAGTACAAAGTTTCATAAAGATTAATATAGCTAATATAGTGCAAGGTTTCATGAAGATTACAAGGTCTCAATCCCACATCACTTAAAAGGAAATAGTTTGACTATATATATATATATGAATACAATACAATTATTAATATGAGCTAAATAATGGTGGTGGTAACTAAACAAAATTTGCATAGAATTTTTAGTTAAAATGGATAACAGTTTAAATAATGTTTATTATTCTTTTAATTATTTACCGTTTCCACATCAGTGTTCTACGCGGAAGCTGACTTTGAAAGATCAAAGGGTAAAAATGGACATAAAAAATAAGTTGGGTAAACAGTGACTGATTTTTTGCAATTTTTATAATATTGGGGATCCATTTATTATACAAGTGAATAATGAGGACTAATGTGAGACAAGTCACAAACATTAGAGACTTACTATATTTTTTAGCCTAAAATTCATGTAGTAAGAAATACATAGATATAATGTCTCACTTATATATATTATGGTGCTAGATGTAATATTGTTTGCTTGATTTAAATGTGGTAATTTTCTATTGTTACATATTTTATATCATTATTTTACATTACTAGACTTCATCACTTTTAATATATATTTTACACTTTTATTCATGTTTTTTCCATACAACTACTTCATCACTATATACTATTTATTTCTTCAATATTTTGAGATTTTATTTATGCTCGTGACATAATATTGTATCCATAACATGATCATGTATTTTAAGTGTCATCAGTAGAAGTTATATGCCTTGCACTATAAAATTCATATTTCATATAGTTTATCACAAGTTAAACATTACATTACAGATTATTAGTTTTCTTAGCAAATGTTAGTACGATAACTATTTTTCAACGAAAATATCACTATTTATTCTATTGCACTATGAATTGATTTGTAAACACTTCAAGATAAATAATTAATGTGCAAAAGTTGAAAGAAAGGTATTGTATGTAAAAATTATGTGATCGAACTGATTGTGGTGGTAAACAAGCAATAAGATGAGGTGAACGCAATGCTAAGAGTACATGTTAACTTGAAAACGATGTGATATCTTTGTTTTGTTGGTTAATACTTTTATACACGTGTTATTCTCTAAAAAAATATAGTTTTTATCATAGAAGGTGGTGTTTATTATTGGCATACTCCTGAACCAAACATTTAAATTAACACTCATTCTTAAATGATTTATTGAAGCGTATTCTTTTATGGTGTGTTTATGACTATGTGATTATATTTATATAATTATTCATTTGTGATACGTGGTTAGTTATGTTTAATTTATTGATACATCGCAAACTAAAAACATTTTGAGATAGAATATATTGATAATTGTTGATTTGGCCTTATTAAGATTAATATATATATATATATATATATATATAACATGACAATTAGAAGGTGGTTTTTCATTAGATAAAAATGATAAGTGTTTAAATTGTTTCTAATGATGTTGTGTCCAAGAATAATGTGTTTCAGTTTATGGAATTGTAGGTGGATAAATTTAAGTTTGGAAAATAGGTTAAAGATGTTGGCACCATATAGTGTTCTCTTAACTTTTATAATTTTTTAAGTACAAAAAACATTTGGTCATGTTTACCTACATAGATTAATATTTGTTACATATATCATAACAAATATGGCTCAAAATATAGGGTTGTACCTGACTGGTGAATAACTTCAATATTACATGTTAAAGAATATGAAGCTGTTGTGAAGCTATCACAAGAATTTGAAAAGGTCATGTAATGGTTTGTTACACATTTTGGTTCGTCAGATAGATGGATCCCAAGGATACTGAAAGTTGGTGGCGAACTGGTTCTGATCGGTTAAGAATTTGAAGATGATTATTATTTTGAAGACAAGTAATAACTATAATTTTTTATTTTTTATATGATGTGTGATGTAACACAACTTTTTGCTAAAATAAAAAAAATATGGATTGCATGAGAGATGTTAGTATAGGTCGAAATTATGCTATATTATCAAACCACATGGGATATAATTCGTTAATAGAAGAAACAAAAAATAACCATGATAAAAAAAATATAAAGTACGTTTATCATATCTTTTGATGAGGACCTGGTCATAAAATATAGTCTAAGTTAAGTATCGTCTATTCTACCTCGTCATCCGGATATACATTTCCTTATTCAATTTATTCATCATCAAGTCAGTAAAATAAAAATAAATAAAATGGTCTAAGCCCGATTTTGAATTAGAGACGTTAAGTTAATTAGAGTAAAATAATTACAAACTATTCAGGTTGTTATAGTTGTCATTATCTACCTCATCAAACTGATACTTTTTCAAATTCGTAAGGCTACAAAAAGAAATTAAAATGTATGAGGTAAGGTTTAAACCTAAAAAATCCAGCTTGTGAGCCTATAATACAGACCACAACCGTTAAAATAAACACTTCGCTGATAAATTTAATATTTAATATGACTTATTGAATAAATGTTCCAAATTAATTATTTGTTCATGGTTTCACATTATGACTCTTTAAATAAAGTTTCAAATGAGATGTATGTTTTATAACTGAACTTAATCATCATAAGATATATTGTGAACATGCATATATTTGAGAGTTTAATTAAGTTGGTATGGAGAAGCCAATATGGACAACCTCTAGCTCCATTCACTTTCGCTATGGGCGTCAAAAAACAACTAAATGAACTAACATAGCAACATACGAGTTAGTTAAGAAATTTGCAGGCCATGCGGGTCATCCACGTACAACACTTAAGATATGTAATCAAACATAATGAGGATGCAAAAAAGGAAGAATACAATGATTCTACAAGATCTATGATACATAATCATCAAGGCTACCTTTCAGTATCAGTCGCAACAAATACAAACAAACATAATTCTCCTCCCCCTCCCCCACGTTTACATGAGTCAGTAGAACCTTTTAAGGTCCAATCCAATAGCGCAACCAAAACCTTACTGTGTTGCACCGTAACGTCTTCAAGTCTCGATTGGATATCTGCAAGTGAATCAACCAGAAAACACATTCCGTCATTCGGCTACACAATAGTGTGTCAGTAGCAATGAAAATAAGCTTACTATTTTTGGACAATGAAATCATAAAAAAGACTAAATTTCTTGATAATAAAGACTTCATTGAATTTAATCTTCATTAGATCCATATAAACTATATGAAGACCGTCGAAGTTTAACAACCATAAAATAGGAAAGTACAATGGAAAATGGGACTTTAAACACTACATAGAACAATTCAAGAGTGAAAAACGTTTTTTTGGTGGGGATGAAAAGATTATATGCATGGAAATTTTCATGACATTTATAGGAAATTGCTTGACTTGGTTCAATATTCTTCATATATGTTGCATCAAAAGCTTCAAGTTTCTTCACACATGCTTTAAAAATTAATTCATTGGCTTCAAAGTAATCAAAATAGATGGTGACTATATAATATACTTTAAGAAAATACAGAAGAAGAGTTACAGATAATATAGTTGAAGGTTTGTGAAAAAAGGATAAGCTACAAGAGTTCCATGATCTGGACGCAATTGTAATATATCGGGAAGATATTATGTCAAATTTCTAGAAAAATATATTATGAAGAGTAAGGCACTTAACTTTGCGGACTTGCTGGCTCATATAGAAATATAAATGGTCAATCATGGATAGAGAAAAAAGAGAGTATTTGGACTGAGATCCTAATAGGTAAATTACTTCCACAATTATGGGAGGAGAATCATCTCCATCATATTTCGAAATTCTAGAAAAGGAAAGTTGAAATACGTACTCAATGTCAAGATTCACATATGATGACTTCATAGGAGTTGCAACATCACATCAAGATGCGATGATAGCGATAGTATAATAAGAAAGAGTGAAAGTAAATAGAATCAGGATACACACTCGAAGGTCAGCAAACATCATATAAAAGAATATTTATGACAAATGGAAGGTTCCATATTCTTGATTGTATGTCAGAGTATTCTAACTAGGTTCACTGGAGCATATGTAAATGTGGTAGAAAATCCGGCTTTAGACATATTTTTAGGCAAATGAGATTTTATAAAAACATTTAATCCATGTTCATGATACTAGGTGCACCTTCTTCATACAATGAATTTTAGGTTGGCCGTACCTTGATCACATGCATGTTATAGCATCTACAATACATTAGTTCCTTTAATATGTAATCAATAGAAATGTAGAAGTAATAAGAGGAACAATAAAAATTCAAAGGAATATATATTTCTTCCCTAGATCTTAAAAGATAACAATTATAAGGGGCTTTTGTCGTCCTTGAAGGTATTAATTATCCATGAAAGGTCCATTACATTATTGAACCATTAGAAGAGGTAAAAAACATCAAGATGGAAGAAAGACAAATCATAGGCCTCAGTCCATACATATATACCAACCTCAGGTACAAATTATTAGATTTTTTTATAAGGAAATACAGACATATTTTCCTTAAATAAGGTGTACAAGAGTCCCCACCAAAGTCATGTGTCATAAGGTATCCATAAACAACAATTTTCATCCAATTAAAAAAGGTTGGAGATCATTGTCTCAGCTAAAGAGAAAATCAATGTGAAAGAAGTTGAAAACATAGTGTAGTAGGACATATTAGGGAAGCTTACTACCTAATATGGACAAATAATCCAATATTAGTAAAGAGAAATAATGACATTTAGAGGATGTATGTGGACTTCAATGATTTTAACAAATTTTACCTGAATGACGATTTCCCTCTTACAATAATTGACATGTTAGTATATTCAACTTCACAAAACAAAATATTATCATTCATGGATGCTTACTCAAGATGAAACCAAATACCAATGCATGAAAATGATCAGGAAGAAAGTAGATTCATAATAGAGACGTGATTTCATTGTTGTAAAGTGACAACCTTCAAGTTGAAGAACATTGTGGATACTTATCAGAGATTTATCAACAACATATTATAACAACAACTTAGACGAAACCTACAGTCCTATATCGATAATATGTGTTGCTAATGATCAAGATGAATACTTGGTAAAACAATTTTAGATTTAAGAATAGTCAACCTAAAAATAAATCTAGCGAAACACACATTCTATCTAAGGTTTATGAAATCTCTAAGTTATTGTTTTCAGCAAAAAAACCATCGAAGCAAAACTCTCCGAACTCTCGAACCTAGCTGTAATGAATCCTTCTCGAAATATAAATGAAGTTTAAATATTGGCAAGTCTTCATACAAGTTTTAGCCATTCTTTCAAATATTAAAATAACCAGAGGGCTTCAACTAGACTCTAGCTTATGATGATGAATCCTCCAACAAAAATAAAATATTTATAGGTTCTGTAAAGGTACTAACTAAGCCAAATCGATGAGATACACTAATTTTATTTCTAGTTGTTTTAGATTTTTTTAGTGTAATACTAATTAAAGAAGGATAAAATGAATTTAGACTCATATGTTGTATAAGCAAGTCCATAGTGGACGTCGAAACCCATTACCTACAACTAGAGACACTTGATTTAGGATTTGGTAGTTGCAACCAAATAGATTATACCTTACTTTCCGACTCATAAAATAATAGTATGAAATTTTTTCCTTTACGGAGTGTAATGCATAAGCTTGATGTATTCAGAAGACTAACTAAATGGATAGTTGAGTTAGAAAAATATGACATAAAATTTAAGCCAAGAACTGACATAAAGGCTCAAGCCATAGGAAAATTTCCAAACATATTTATAGTAAAAAAGACTTGTACCTCTACCATAACAACCAAAAATAACCTGACATATCATAACAGATGAAAGAAACAACAATTTGGGTTGTCAAACATGAATTCAGTTTATAAAGTTGCAAATACATTTATAAACTTCATGATGTAACTTTCTCAGAATATGTGACAAAACCTACAATTTAGAAGGGTCACTCAAAATATATTTGACCAAAGCATCATAGAAAACAACTGTCATATACACATTCCAATTGATCATATAACCATCGTTAATGATAAAGGGAGTCTCACGTTTACCCAAAAGTCAAGCAAAAAAATCAGGTATTTTACCAAAATGATTAAGTATTATTAAACTTTGTTTGATTAATACATAATAGGGTATCAACTTCCACATGTCTAATTTTCTTCTCATGAATTCAACATATAGAACTTCACCTTTTATGACTTTCCAATCCATATTACAATGTGAAGCTTCCATTGTGTCAAACAAATAAATAATACCAAGTTCACATTCTTTTTTAGGATCTATAACTATGACCCATGGAACCTAATTATTACTACTACCACTAGAACTCCACAAAATACTCCTTGAGATCTTTTCAAGAGATCCCCAAACCCCTTTTAGTTAGAAATAACTGAAATAATATTTCAAAAGAACATATTTATTGGCTAAAAAAGTATAACAACAACCGAACCTTGTAAATGAGCTTTAACTTTTCCTACAAGAGGTTGGAAGAAGAATATTTTAGCTCGACCTTTAAATATACTACACATTAGTAATCTGTCAGAAACATTCTAGCTGTCATACCAATAATACGAAGAATGTTCTCTTTCTTTTGATGACGGGCGGATTTGCCAAAGAAATATAGAGCTTTTGTTATTATTAACCCTTTGACTGGCTAACACCTCATACATCCTTAAAAATTTATTTGCCACTTTGATCCCAAAATATTATTCATTCAGAAATAAAAAATATCATATCTATATCAAAGATGAGAAACATATATTTTAAATTTGACACATTTTAAAGGCGTGTTCTCTTTAGTTTTAAACAACATTTTCCATCTCCTTAAAAAACTCTATAAGGCTATAAGAAATGGTATATGAGATTGGCTCTCATTTCCTTAACCCCCTCATTGATTTAAAGAGCCCATGTTGCTTGCCTTTTATCTCCAAGAAATACCACAAATTATTCATGCATGTTGAAATCATCACTATAACATGATTATGGAAAAGAAAATTTTAAAGAGAAGTGTATAAGAACTTCTCATACAACCGATCATAAGCTTTCTTCAAATCAAATTTTATAATCAAATTTCTATTTTTAATATTCTTATCGATAGCATGTGTCTTTTAATGAGCTAACAAAATACACTCATGAATCCCTATACTTTTTATGAAATCTAATTGTTTTTTTGATGAACTATACATAAATACCCAACCAAGTATCTTATTAACACTTAACACCCAAAAATGATAAACTACCAATAAATACATGGATCAAGGTGAAAAACTACAAGTAACCCTATTCTCCTTTTTTGAACCAACTTTTTTCCCAACTTTTTCTTTTTTATGTTTATTTTAAAAAGTCTATAACTTTCAAACCGTAGCTTGAAACAAATATCCAAAAGTACTATCAGCTTTGGTTTTTTAAGACGAACAAAATTAGATTTATGAATGATATTTTTTTAGATATAATTTTTTCACAAAAAACACGAGAGACTAGGAATAGAAAACATGAGAGACCATGAATGAAAAATATACGAGACCATGCGTAAATAAACATTCAATACCAGACATAAATAAACAAATGGGACTAAGCATAATAAATTATGATAAAGTTGAGAGACCAACCATTATTAAATCATACGAGACTAGACATGATGAGAGTGGATAAATGAGAGACCATGCATAATGAAAAACAGAGATGCGAGACATGTACTACTTGATAATAAAAATGTGAGACCAGTGTTACTGGGTTTGGCAAAAAAATAATATCATCAATGTATTTAGTTTTATCTGTCTTAATAAATATTTATTGTCTCACATGATTTATTATTCCTCGTCTAGTATGATTTAATAATGATGGTTCTCTCAACTTTATTACACTTGGTCTCGCATGATTTGTTATGCATGGTCTCGCATGATTGATTATGTCTTGTCTTGCATGCTTTTTATGTCTGGTCTTGTATGTTTGGTTATGTATGGTCTCACATGTTTGTTTATGTCTAGTTTTGTATGCTTATTTATGTATGATCTCACATATTTTCTAGCAATTTGTTTTTTTGAAAATATATGAAATGGATCTAGGTTTGTTCGTTCTAAAAAACAAATTCGATGGTGTTTACATTTTTTTTGCGAGGTCTGGTTTGAAAGATACATATCTTTTAAAAATTAAATAAAAAGAAAACGTAGGAAAGATAAGATTTGGTTCAAAGAAGGATAACTCGTTACGTGGATGGTGATGAAGTATGACTATTTTACGTATGATTTAGCGCCAGAACTATGTCAACAGGAACACCGATGCCAGAGCAAGAGAATGACGAATTATGGGTGAAATTGGAAATATAATATCCCATAATATATATTTATACTCTGTTAAGATGATGGACATTCGAGGTACCAAATTTATTATGTTTTAGCGCCAACTTTTAACTATGTTTTGGCTTCAGCTTTGCCTTGAATATTAACTTTCAACTTCATCTCAACTTCAAGTTTAGCTCGAATCTGAGCCTTCAGTTCTTAACTATATTTAAAAGGCTTTCCAAATTAAATAGACATTAGTTTTATTAGTATTAACCACATCAGGTTCAGGGATTCATGAAAGTTTTAAATAAACAACTAAAAAAAGGGATCCATAATCCAAAAAAAGAATAAGCATGTAAGTTTCTTATTATATTTTTCCCTTCATAATAAATCACTTTATTTGGAATAACAGAGTATAAGGAAATACGTTGATTTCTCCATTAACAAATTAATAAAACATACATAAGGATAAAAAAATTAGAGTAATCTCTTAAGAAAATGCAAGTCACAAAAAAACTAACAAGATATGTAAAAGTACGAACTACTACGGAAATATCCTAGAAATTAATGACTGTTGTTCAAATAATAGTCTAATGACCTACAAAGTACTTTAAGTGAACAAAGAAATTAAGAGAGAATAGACATTTTAACAGAAACAATAACATCAGAATGTTTGGTGAGAATAATAACATCGGGTTGACTAGGAGTGGACACCATGATTACTTGATCCGAAAGAGGAACACCTAGATCTACAGTATCATAAGAAGAAGCATTCTCAAGGGTTGTATTTGAAGTATAAGAACCACCAACTTTCTATTTTTAAGCTTTAAGAAGAAGCTTAACAACTCTGAATCCAAATGACATCTTCTGGCCTTTTATCACGATAAACATAATGCCATAAGTCTAATTTTAACTCTGGAAAATCTTCATGAAAAGCAAGTACAAAATTATTTTCAGTCTCATCTACCAATTTCGGAAACTTCTTGCATTTCAGCTAAAAGTATCTTTTTAAGCTTGACAAGTTCCAGAAGTTCAACCTCAATGGTCTCTTCTAAAATCTTATTCTAATTCAAATATTCATCCAACCTTTTATACAACTTCTATCGTTTGGCTTCAGTAGTGTTCACAAATGGAACATGTACTACTTGCTCAATAGTCCATCAATTATGTTCAGTTTGAGATTTAGTAAAAGAATTGCTTAACTCATTAGATAGAGATAAAATAGTTATGGTTTAGAAGAATATTATGTATCTAAGCATATACTAGCTCAGTTTTGAGTTGTACCTTCAATGTAGCTCAAATCTTAACTATGTTTCAGCTTTGGGTGTGCCTTGAAGATAAATTTTCAACTTCACCTCAGCTTCAACTTTAGTCTGGAGCTCACCCTTTAGCTCTTAAGTATCTTTGAAAGGATTTGCATCAACCTCCAAGCAATAGCCAAAGGATAGGGACATAAACTTACTTCAACTCATAGACTTATCCACCTCTTAGCCAAATCCATTGAAGTAAGGATGTTTAATAGCTTCATTATATGCGTCGAAGCCACAAATTAGCTGAATACATCTAAATTTTATTCAAAGAAAACATTATAAGTACAAAGGTAGAACGAGTCTCAATCAAGAAAATATTATTAGCTGTTTGAAAGTTAGGTATATATGCATGAGTTCCATAAGCTCGTACATCATGAGTTCCTGGAACTGTAGTCATCTTTTAAAGAAACAATTGATAAGTAGATGTGTCCACTATGGTTTCATTATGGACTATTTTATGATTGATTGAATACGTGTCTTCTTTTTGGGACAAATTTCGTCAAGGTCATCTTTTATTATTGCGCTTCGATCTCTTCATTGCTTTTTCGTAAGTCGCTGAAATAACAATAGTCCTCAAAGTTATCTTTTCCCTTAAAGCAACAAGAAAAAAAGGGAAATATTACTCATTCTACCTTTACCTTTCCCTAAATGGAAGGAATCTCTTTCATATCATCAGGATCACCCAGATCTATCACAACATCTTAATTGGAGAATAATGATTTGTTGCAAAATCAAGATATTTTCACCAACAAAGATAAAGTTGGTCCCACTAGTTTTGGACCATAAAGAACACCAAAATAAACTTTAACAATAATAGTATCCAACAAAGATACCTTTGTAGAAGGATTTAAACATTATCTTCAAAAACTGCATAATGTGGCTTTAGATCAGTAACCAGTATCTTTGTAATAAAGTATTTAGACACCATAATCTCGGCAATCAAATTTTGATAACTTGGGTGTACGAAAAATATTTAACTTAGAATTATGGCCGATCACTTGTTTTCACTTTAGACAACCTGTCATAATTTTTTTTTTGAAATAATACGAGTATCCTGGACGACCTTTTCTTTAAGCGCAACAAATTTGGGATTATTTTTCTAGCATGAGAATTTCTATCATTAACCTTCATCACTTGATAAATCATAATTTTTATTTATTTTGAAGAATTCGTAGTATATGAGAGCTTGATAATATGAAGACTCATGATATAAGTTCCAGACTCAGCCCAAACCCCGGAGAGCGAATGTGCAATAACTACTACGGGGTACACCATAATTCACTAGTAAATAAATTTGCAGGAACCAAGATATCCTTATAATCATCAGGTAAAAGTTAATATGCTTTAACAATTGTGACATACTGCTTCTGAGCATAAGTAAGATTATTTTTTTAAAACTTTCAGAATCTAAACAAGATATGGGTTAAAGTCTAAGCCACGAGAATAAAGAAAAAATTAAAATAAATCCAAATATATAAGAGAAGATGCTTACTTTGGAAAATTTAGCTACGAGAACAAAGCCACTTATCCTCTTTGTTTCTTGTTTCCCAATGACGAGAGAGGTATAAAAATACATCTTCCATATTTTGTTATAATCAATTTTTTTTAAGAAACTTAGTACGAACACCGATAGGTAAAATAAAAATATTAATTACCCTTCAGAGCAGAAACCTTGATCAACACCAATGAATTTCCAATGGTAAAGTGGAGGAAAACATGCCTAGTAAAAATGATGGAATCCATAAAAATTCTCAAAACATTAGACATAAGTTAATTAAGGCATATATGATTCACTTCAAAAATGTAAAATAAATCTCGGCTAAAAGGGCGTGAAGGACCAATTTAAAAAACTATAAGTAAGAACATACTTCATGAATCTAAACGAGTTTCTCCAATTTTTAAAACCAAATTACAACGTTGTTATGAGTTCTTTTTTTTTCATTATTCTTGTTGTATTCCTTCACATTGATATAAATATACTTACAATTGGTCAAGCTTAATATTTATGAAAAACTCATGGAATACCTCACCTAACGGTCACCCTTTAATGTGATATTAGAAGCTCATCCAACTTGTAATAAAACCAAAGAAGAGGAAGAATCTAAGTGAACAATCCTGTGAGAATGATCAATAGCCCTAAACAATACATAAAAAGGTGCCTTAGGAGAAATGATACATGTTGAGAAGCAACATCAATATCAATTGAGGTACGAAGATTCCCAAAAGAATCACAAGAGTCCATATTCTCCTAATATTTGTTTGGAGAATAAGTTTCAAATTGAGTAGTCATTCTCTTATTCTAGCTATCAGAGTGCTCAACATCTTCATCTTGATGAGATTTCAAATTTATTGTTATAACTATGTTTCTATATTAAAGAATGAGAAAGGTAGCAAACTTTGTGAAATAAAATTAAATTATCAAGATTAAATTATTTTGAGTAAGAAATAAATGAAAATAAGAAACTTCAAAAAACGTAAATAGAGAAATTTTTAAAAAAGAAAAAAATAGATTACTATCCAAAGAGCGTTAACCATAACCATGAAAATTATTTAAATCACAATTTGAGATTATTTTTCTTATAAGAGGCCAATATCAAAATGATCTTAGTAGTTGAGATTAAAAGAGTTCAAAAGCAGCAAACATGAAAACTAATACTATTGTTAAACAATTGGGACACATATAAGGAAACTCTTATCTCTCAAAAAAACATGTAACCAACTTTTTTCATAATTTCAAAACTTAGTATTTTTCATCTTCACAAAGTACAAAACTTTGGCAAAGTATAAACTTAAAAAAAAAATTCAACAATAATATTTACAAATAAAAGAAAATCTTGGCACTCTTGAAATATAAAGTCCCAAATTTTCTACTTAACAAAGCAAGTGAATTTGCTAGTCTTTACTTCGTACATGTAATTTTAAAACTGCAAGTTATGAAACCTTCGATAACATCATACTATATTAAGATGAAAAATATCATAATCAATAAAAATTATTTCAAGATTCTAATCATTCCTCGATGCTTTTAGACTTGTTAGACTAATGTCATAAAATCTGTGATGTAACCCAAATATAGTTATATCAAAAGTTCATAAATTATTTACATGTAATAATGACAAAGATGATCATAAGAGAATCACTAAATTATTAAGTATTTAAACTTTTCTCAATTGCTCCCCGCGTTTCCTCTCCTATTCAAATCCAAAATATTTTTCTCCTAAGTAACACTCTAAAATAACTCCAATAAACTTTATTTTCTTTATGTTTGTTCTCCAACAACTTAAAATCACTTTTGGTCAACACCTTACAAATCCTAACCAACCTTCATAAAATCCATTTTAGATGATAAAAATATTTTTAACTGTATAACTCCCTTGGATGATTATTGTATTGAATTTAAATTGTAACTTGTATATGCAATTGTTTTTCATAACTTTTATTACAATATAATAAATTGTAATAATATAATTATTTGATCACATTTTTATAAAAATTAATAATGTAAATTATATTAAAATTTATTTTTAAATTTATGATAGAGTTTGTTAATAATCATATCTTGTTTTTAATCCAATTTCATTTTAAAGAATACCATGCTTGTTTTCTTAAAAGTTATGCCTATAGTTATTTATATAAGTTTAAAACTTGTGTATATTTTTTCCAAATAACATTTGTCTATTTTTGTGAAGGGATTAAATTTAGAACATCTCTCGTTCTGTTATATGTGCTAATGTACAACATATTACCAAATGTTTTGTATAAGTCATTGCTCGCTTGATCTTTACTCCAGTTAGGTTAAAGTTAATTAATAAAATATCATCGTGAGGTCGTATCTCTTCTTTTAAGTCATATTCGGAGAACCCCAATATATAATACTTATTCACATACCAATATGATCAGGTTTGGCCATATTTATGAAAGTCTGGATATTCAATGCATATGTTCTTTTTATTTCTTGTGACCTCCAAAAATAATACACACAGTCTCTTAATTCGGATTCTAATCCAAATATGTAACTTCTTCTTCTACAAATATTGTGTTATTATATAGAGCTCGGCTCTTCTCCTTTTTTTGTCTCGTTCGTTCATTCCTTGTTATATGGTCTCGATCATTTTCAACTTTTTGTGGTTCGTCCTTGCTTTTCTTCTCGACAAGATCTGAAAGTTTGTTTTTGTACACTATATTTTGAACTTGATCATATATAACAAAATAATCCTTCATATAATGGCATATATGACCATGAAATTTATAATACTTACCTTTGTCTATATCATGTTGGGGACCTTGTAATTTGTTTAACTTTTGATATATGAGTTTTTTTTTGTTTTTTTGATAAATTATCTACATGTTATTTATTAAATTTGTGTACGAGACTTTAGTCCCGCTTGTGTCTTTGACTATTACTATAATTCCTTCCCCACACTCTTGTTTGTGTCTTTTGATCGAAACAATCTTTCATGGTTATTGGTCTTACTAAACGCTCTGTGTGGGTTAAAATTAACATGTGTGTCGACATGTTATTCGTTGTTTCTTGCATTGCTATTTGGGTATACCGATCAATATGATATTATTTCGTTCACACCTTATTTTTTCAATTCTTTCTATCATGATATTATTATTTTCACACTTTGATTTTTTCAGTTTTATCTTTCATGATCTAACATTCTAGATGTGCTAATAAATCTCAAAAAGTAACAACTTTATTTAAATAAATATTATTTTCCAAAGGTCTTTGTAATATTCCTAGCATGCAGCGACAAAAATTAAATTATGATAATATTAAAGCTCCCTCTTAGTTTTTACGACATCTAATTATATTACATTAAAAAAAATTGGTCTTTGTTTGAAATGGATCATGTTGTCAATATCTTCAACTTAGATGCAATGTTTTTTTGGATTATTATTTATAACATATAAAGCTTGTAATTATGGATGTTAATGGTTTCAGAGAACATGAAACCAACCGAAATTGGATCGGTAAGAACCGACCCTTGGATTGATACTAATCTTATCAAAATGGTTTGTGGTTCATTTTTAAAATAAAACCGATTTTGAACTAAACTGAAAAATCGGTAAAACCAATATAGAACTGGACTTGTAAAACCGACTATTTTTTATATAATATTATATATACCACTTTTAAAAGCGAATAAAAAAACTTTAATAAAACTTTGTATTATAACAACAACTATTAGAAGCGAATCAGAAACAAAATCGCTTCTCGTTCTTTATTTTTAAATTTAGATTTTAAATCCGAGTGAAAATATTATCTCGCTTTTAAATTTATTTTTATACATATGCCGAAAGAAAAAGTAGTCTCATGTTTTGACACATGTCTTTTATTATTTATAAGATAAAGGGCCCAAAATGAAAAAGCTCTACAAAATCGGCCAAGCCCACCAAATTATCTAATGGATTTGGGCCAGAAAAGGAGAAATAAACTCTTATAGTAAGACCTTGTGAACATTAACACCCTTAATGCAGGAACCCAACATTAGCGTTTATACAGAATACCCTAACACCTTAATATCATTCAACCTTATTAGCAAAGGTCAGAAGCTACCAAATCAAAGTTTTCTCGAGGGATTAGCTTGAAGAGAGATCAGACTCAAGATTAAAGAGATGAATCCCTAGTGAACGTTATCTTGAGTGGCTTCTGATATTTCAATTAGAGATGAAGCTCAATGAGAAAAATGATGAACTGGGATGGTGCTTCGTCCAAAATACAGAGAATTATCTCTTCAAAAGGCTAATTCCAGATAATCAAGCTTCACCATATCCACCAAATCAAATATTTTTCTAGGGATTAGATCTTTAGAGAGATCAGACTCAGAACTAAGCACCAATCTCTCAGAAGATCCAGCATGACATTTCAAGGTTTTCGATGTCCATATTTGAGTGCTACAAACCCAACAATTGACATGTAGTAATTTCAGGTATTTTCCTTAAAATCTTATATCTGATTCAATAATCCAAAATTTCAGTCTGTGATTCTTCTCGAATTATAGGTTATTCCAGAAGATGCTAGACTCAGTCAACC
Organism: Limnanthes douglasii subsp. nivea; assembly: GCA_036936605.1. Classification (NCBI taxonomy): domain Eukaryota; kingdom Viridiplantae; phylum Streptophyta; class Magnoliopsida; order Brassicales; family Limnanthaceae; genus Limnanthes; species Limnanthes douglasii. Next base: position 110,526,615 of record JAUPFV010000003.1, on the reverse strand, counting down.
TTGAGCATCGAAACTATCCAACAAGTAACAAATCTCTCCGCATACCCAACAATTAAAATTTCCAGGGCTTTAATCTTGATGTACTTTCCTTTGAATCTTCCAAATTTTCTTGAAAATCATAGAGAAATTTTATGAGTTATTCCGTTCTAATATAGCCTACTTGTAGGCTTTTTAAAATGTGGTAGCTTCTAGGAGGAGCTTTAAAAGTTTTTAAATCGATTTTCATTTTAAAGCTCACAATCCATCAAGCAAGCCAGTCTACTACTCGATTTTTCTCTCCGAAGATGTGATGAAGAATCGTTTTAAGATTTATTAAATTCCTTATGCTTTTCAAAATCAATTCTAAGTTATTTGGATATTGACCAAAATAAATAAGATAGACTAAAGTTTCAGAGTCTATTTCGATATCAACTTCCCTTAATCCATTTAGCAGATTTTCAATCCATCATGAAGTGCATGGGCTTCTGATTTGATGAGGAAGAGCATTCCATAGTTATTTCTATAGTTGTGGTTGACTGAGCCCTGTCAGTCTCTAATAATAATAATAGCTTCGTTCCATTCACCAGAGGCAAGGTATCATACGTCCGAGTTAAGTTTGTATCTGCCTAAGAGTGGAGGAGACCAGGAAATGTAAGAGATTTTATTGTTTATCTTTAGGTGATTAATGCATTATAGGGTTAATGCTACATCCTTACTTTTCTTCCAGTGTTTATACTTTAGAATACTTGATTTATCACTCTGGTTAGGATGTTTGTAATGTAGTTGATTGTAAAAGTAGTTGAATATGAGTCACTCTTAATATTAGTTTTGTTCTTTTGCTACTAGATTGCCCAACTAACAATGATAGGCAATATAGTCTTGATATGGATTTTGTTAGGGGCTGACGAGAACCAACTACGTAGTAGATGCTTAGTTGTCATAAAATTTCTGATATTAACACTTAGCATACCTGCAAAAGGAGACCAAACCTTTCATCTTTAGCTGGAATCCAATATATAGCATCCTCCGACTGCTCACTTATACTTAGCTTTGAGATAATATTGATATATAATCAGTTAATATATGCTTAAGTTTTTCCAAATTCCAAGCATTATTTTCCCAAAACGATTTGACCCTCAAGCCTATAAACCATGTATTATTAGAATCAGAGTTAAGAGTAATAAGAGGAGGTTTATCGAACCAGTTGTCTAGCCATAGATCCACATTACCTTTGCCTAGGATCCATTTGATGTTTCCTTCATCAAACTCCTTTATATTTTCCAATTTTTTACAGGTTTAAGACCTTTTTTGAATAGTTTAACTGGAAATGATGATTTTCCTTACAGTTGATATTGTGAAGGAGTTTAGTACAGAGATAGTTATTTTCTCTAAACCTAATCCACAGTTTGCATGAATAGGCCTTTTGAATATCATGTAGACTTTTTATATTTAAGCCACTATTACCAAAAGACTTGCAAATAACATCCCAAGATGATTAATGAAACTTATTTGACTCACTGTTAGAGCCCCATATAAATCTGTTGAATAATCTTTCTATCTTTGATATGATAGAATTAGGTAGCCAACAACTTTGTAGCCAATAGGTAGGGATAAATATTAAAACTGAGCTGATTATGACTAGTCTACTCTCATACGATAGTTTTTTTCTTTCCCAGTCAAAGATCTCTTCTTTGATTTATTCCAAAAAAAGGAAATAGTTAAAAGACTTATTGTGAGGGCTTAGTGTAATTCCCAAGTATGTTGTAGGAAGGTGACTACTCCTGAAATTTGATTGTATAGCAAGAGATCCGATTTTCTCTTGAGGAAACTTATTTGATATTATAATCTATGTTTTGTCCTTGTTTAGTTCTTGACCAAATATTTCCTGATAATCATGCAAGAATTTTCTAATTTTCTTCGTTGAAAGAAGCTAGGCCATTGGTGAATATTAGTAGCTCATCTGCGAATGATAAACATGGTATAATAATTTTACTTTTAGATGAATACTTAAGAGATTTATCATATACAAATAGATTGGTTAGACCCCTTAGTAGTATATCTTCAGCTAATATGAAGAGACTATGGGATAAATGGTCCCTTTGTCTGATCCCTTTGTTAGCTTTAAAAAAGCCTACAACCTTTTTATTTATGACTATGAAACAAATGCTTACCAGATTAGGTTATTAATTAAGTTGATAACCTTATGATTAAAAGCATAATCCTTGAAAACTTTTATTATGAAGCTATGTAAAAGGTTATCAAATACCTATGACATATTAACGTTAATAATAATATTGCATGCTTTTGTTTTACTATCAAGGTCATGTATTAGCTATTTAGTAATAAGTAAATTGTCCTGAATTAGTGTATCATGTATATATGCACCTTGTACCTAAGACATCACTTTAGGTAATAGGGTAGACAATATGTTATTTAACAACTTAGACATGATCCTATTCACTGTGGTACACAAACTAATAGGCTTATATTGGTTCCAGTTAGAAGATTATCTACCTTAGGAATTAAACATATACTAGTATCCATAATACCTTTTGGAATAACTTAACCTTGGCTAAAAGAAGTTAAAGCACTATACAGATTATTCTTTATAATGTCCCAACATGATGTAAAAAAAACACTTGTTGAAGCCATCCATACTAGCATCACTTGTTGACTTTAGATTCTGAATTATACTCCATATCTCATGTTATGTAGGGTTATCTAGAAGAGCTTTATTATCTGCATCAATGATTACATTGGGAATGACTTTAAATATACTTAGATTCATATAATTGATATATTGATCTAAGGTAGAATAAGAAGGAGAAGTAAGATTTTTCCTAAAATAGAATTCTGCTGAGTTGTTGATAGTATCGTCGTTATTTATTATTGATCTTTATACTAGATATCCTACTTTTCCTTCTCTTTTTATTTACATAATTATGATAAATTCTTGTATTTATATATCCATCTTGTAACCAGGTTGCATAACACTTCTGTTTCCAGTATTGTTCTTCCATTGTAAGAGCGAAGAGGTGATCTGCATTTGCTTTCGACAGATGGGTTTTATCACCAAAGCTATTGGTTTGAAGGTAAGTAGCTTCACATGCTTTTACATTTTCTTCTGTTAATACTTTATCAAAGATGTTTCCAAAGTGAGTCTTGTTCCATTATTTCAATGTTGGATTCAATCTTTTAATTTTGTTCCAGAATACAAACAGAGGGTAGCCTTCAATCACCTCAATCTAGTTAACTTCCACAAAGGTTAGAAACTCCTTGTCCATAGTCCAAATATTTAAGAATTTAAAACTTTTGGCTTGTTTAACCCTGTCTTTAATGATTGATATAAATATAGGAGTTTGGTCTAAACAAGTGCGATCCTTGTGTAATATTTTAGTCTTAGCAAAATAATCAATCCACTATTGATTGTATAACACTCGGTCAAAACGTTTCGACTTAGTTTTATTAGTTCACGTGTTTGTAGGCATGTTTGTAGGCTTCTTATTCTACCTTAGATCAATAGACTGCATTTGCCTAAATATTAGTTCACGTGTTTGTAGGCATGTTTTATTATTATCCTTATTAAATACTTTCCTTGCGACTTTGTTTGTAGGCTTCTTATTCTTATGATTTTCCTTTTCAGGAGGTCTTTTACCAACTTCCACATTTTCAGGTATTCTTTTACCAACGTCTCCTCCAACTTCTTTGCTATTTTTATAAACAGATTTGTTCACCTCAGATGTTTCATAATCACGAGGATTAATTATTATAGATTTTAACATGTTGGGCTGGTCTTGTAAGTCTGAGTGATCTATCTATTTGACTGATGGGGCCCTCACTTGTTTTGATGTGGTAACCTTTAATGAAGTCTGATCTTCAATGTTGGTATTACTATCACCTTTTTTCTAATTTTCTTGGAGGCAATATTTTTATCTCCAACATGAGAATAGTGACTATAATATTTAGGCATGTCTTTGTAACTGATGTGAATCCAAGCTCCTTCATTGCTACCAAAACCTACCCAGACGTGGTGTTGTAGATCCTTGGAGATATCAAGCTCTATCCAATCGTAACACAAGTTGTATAACACACTATTCTTTGGTGGTATCCAGATTTTTATAGGAGAACCAACAGAAGATGCTAAAGAATATATGAAGTCTTTGGTAATCTTTGACTGAATTTACCTATCAACGCGTAAATAGTTGATGATTTCAAGATTTCATTTACATTTTCATCAAATGCTAAGATATTCTTTGCGTGGCTTACCATATCTGCAAATGATTTTGGTTTATGCATACTAATCTATTGAGGAGCAATTCATTTGGACCTATCTTGAGCATTTTGGTGAAGATACGGCTGTAGTGGAGGGTATTCTTCGTTGGAATGACTACTTTGGAGATGACTTGTTACATCATTCATAATGTAGACGATAAGCTTGATGGTATTGACAAGCAGTCAATACTAATTCATAGCAAGGAAATATTTAGGGCTGATGAACTTTGTATTCAAGAATCACTTTCTTCGAAGAAAAGCAAATTGTAAACTATCTCCAACCTCTAAACCAGTTTTGACACATATCAATAAATTATTAGATTATTATTTTTGTTTTTATTAGAATTGTGCTATAAATAGAAATCATTCCCCTTTTATATAAGGTCGATGAATACAACAATTTTTTTTTCTTCTAAAAAAATAGATCGATCGAACTAATTGTTATAAATTTTTATTGAAATCCTAACTTTTATAAGTTTTGTTCAAACGGTTATTTTTATTAATTTGTTCGGATCTAATTTAAAACTAGATCGAATGCGACAGATAATGTCACTTCACTAATTCCTGTTTTAGATGATCATGTATATATATAAATGTTTTCTAGTATTATTTCAGCAAAGCTAAATATGCTTTCGTTTTAGAATTACACTTTTTTATTTATAAAAAAATGTTATTTTCTTTTTAAGTCACTGTTACTTGAGAAAGTCTTTTTTATATAAAAATATTATTCTCTCTTTTAAGTGTTGTTACTTGAGGAAGTCTGGATTGATTATGGGCTAGTTATGGTATAAAATGATTATGTAATTCTAAATTTATTTTGCTATTTCTCCCATAATTATGAAATTGATGAATTGGAAATCATATTCGGCTAAGAGTGGGGACACTATTTTTTATGCATTTAGAAATATGAAATTGATGAATTGGAAATTGTATCTTTTATCGATAGGGCTGAGAGTGGGGAGACTATTTTTTATGTATTTAGGAAATATTTAAGAGTATAAAAAGTTTATGTAATTTCGTATGTTTAGAATTCGGAATTTCTCTTAATTAATTTTTTTACCATTAACATAAATACTTTTGATGCTGTGATCATGTTGGCCATTCAATCTAAAACAACATAGGGTAACTAAATCCACCCATACCCTGGCGTGTTAACTAAACAAATATCTAAAATTTAAAATATCAATAAACTAGAAAAACTAAAAAAATAATCATTCCTTCCCTTTCCAATTTTTAAAAAAAAATATTAGCGGATGAATTAGTTGTTGTTGTTCCTGTTTCTAGTATGTTAGTCAATAGAGGGTTGGTATGTTTTTCTAAATGTATTATTGAATCTATTTTATAAATTGAATATTTTTTGTTATTGGCATATGCAAGTGAGGACATCATTTTTTTATATTTATAAATACGATTATTTTATATTTAATATGAGTAAATTACTATTTATTTTTATTATTTAATTTAGATATTTATTTTTTATATTTTATCCAAACTATTTAGGGCTAATTACTTAAATGAACCCGTATCTACCCAAATTATCAAGCTATCCATATTTCTTCACTTTTTTAAACTCCCGCTCTTTTTTATACTCGTGCTTCTCACTTTTATTCTTAAAAGCCAATTCGTGACCTTTGATTAGTCCAAAAATTACAAACCAACAATAAACAATATAAATGCAGGTGTAACTGGTCATACTTAATCATGCTTGAACAACACATGTTTAAATATTACTATTAGACTTTAAAAGTAAATTAAAAACTACACATCCATTATGATATAGTAACGGTTAATACATTTTTAGAATTGTACAAAACACTTCAAATTAAACAATAAAACAAAATATTGTATATAGACGAAAATTTTGTTATATTAGCAATAGGATTGCGATGAAACCCAATTTTTATAACTTCATCTCCACCTTAAAGTACCACTGAAATAAATAAATTGCCTATAAACAGAATATAATTAACATTTCCTATTTGTCCAACTATATACTCTACAGAATATTCTACCATCTGGATTTATAAAATAGTTAAATGAGAAATTTAATAAACCCAAAAACAGAACCATACCAAACAAAAGAATTAACCAGAAAAACATGAGAAAGTTAGCCGATTGAAATTTGGATAATTTGGACGGATCCGGTTTATTAAATTAATTAGGATTCATAATTTGGATAAAAAATAAAAATAAAAAAGTAAAAACTAATTTAATAAAAATAGATGATAATATAATAAATTCCGGTTCTATTTTCGGTATTAGGATGATAATAAACCAAAATAGTTGCAAGTATTGCTTAACCCGTAATCTATCCGTATTTTTTTTTAATTTCTCATATTTGTATATTTATCAGTAACTTTTTTAATTTCTCAGGTTTTGATATACCATCAAATTCAGATATTCCACCTGATACCTACGAATTATTTATTTATCTATAATTTTTTTTCTAAGTTATCAGCCAACAAACTAAAGAGAAAAGTACCAGTAAATACCCACTAAACAATTTAATTATCCACTAGTACCCATTTTTCGATAGTGTCATTTGGTACTTCGAATTGAAATTCGGACAAAAATACCCCCGACTATATATACCCGTTGGTAACTTCACCAGTACTAACCTGAGAGTTGTTTGAAAAACTAACATGAGAGTTGTTTGAAAAACATACGTGTGAGTTGCTTGAAAAACTAACGTGAGAGTTGCTTGAAAAACTAACGTGAGAGTTGCTTGAAAAACTAACGTGAGAGCTGTTTGAAAAACTAACCTAAGTGTTGTTTACAACTCTCTCTATTTCCTGAGAGTTGTGTGCAACTCTCGCGATTTTCTGAGAGTTGTTTGCAACTCTCTCTATTTATTGAGAGTTGTGTGCAACTCTTGCGATTTCCTGAGAGTTGTTTGCAACTCTCTCGATTTCCCAAGGGTTGCTTGCAACTCTCTCGATTTCCTGAGGGTTGCTTGCAACTCTCTCGATTTCCTAAGAGTTGTTACTCGTGAAATTTTATTTAAAAAAAATAAAAAATTATCATAAATGATTCTAGTTTTGTTCATCTTAAAAAAACAAAAGTGATGGTACTTTCGTATATTTTTTCCGAGCTCCGGTTTGAAAGATATGGATCTTTTAAAAAATAAAATAAAAAGAGAAAGTAAGAATGAGAAATTTTGGTTACGTGGTTGTTGATGAAGGGTGAGGGTAGTTAGGGTATTAAAATAATGTTAGATATTAAGGAGTAATTAGGTAGTTGAGATGGGTATTAAGAGGTAATAGAACAAACCTTGGGTACCAGATGACAGTTGAATAGTTGAGTGGGTACTTTTAAGTGCAATTTCCCCAACTAAAATAATATATTTTTTAAATAATAAGCAAATCTAAAAATTTAGTAACATATTTAGAAAAAATATTCATTATTTACAGTTTATATAGTTAATAATTTATTAAATAAATTATATTTATTTCTTAAAATATAAAAATATTTACAAATATAACTTTTTTTAAGTGCAAGGCTATATTGGGACCCTTTTAGCTATAATGAGTCCCCAAAATTAATTAATTTTTATGTTTATGTGAATTTAACATTTTATCCTTTATATATAAAACCAAAGTTCTAACAAAAATCTAACTTTTTCTTTTTCTTCCTAAAGCGTGAAATAAGGTACATAAACCAAACAAGCCGTTAGAAATTCTATATTATTAGTTCCAGAAACCAAACAAAAAGAGAAAAAAAGAAAAAGAAGTTATTATTAGGTATGAAGAAAGAAAAGGCTTACCAAAAGAGAAAAGATACAGTCAATTGCAAAGTTTTAATCAAAGAAACACATATAAGAGTCCACTGTAATTTATTTATATGTTGTTATCACAAAATCACCCAATTCATGATTAATAATTTCAGATCAGTTCTTAAACCCAACGAAATGAAAAATAATAATTAAAATTATAGAAATATCGGATAATGGGTGTTGTTGATAGTGTTAAATGTCCAAGAACAAGCAGAGAAAAACCAGATTGATAAGAAAGTAAAATAGAGAGCTAGAAGAGGGCGAACCGCTTCAACGCCGACGCCGATATCAAGAACCCTAATCGCTGCAAACTCACCCAAAATAAAAAAAAACATACCAATACGTCGACAATCACTAGACTAACACATATCTAGAACTTACTTTCTAAAAACAACAACAACAATTAGATGAAAATTTGACTTTTTCGGCAGAACCAATAACTCTAAATATCTCTAAACATACCTAACTAAATTGCATTAAAATGACATCAATAAGTATAAGATTCATACCTTAACGTGTTTTTGAGTTCAGATTTAAGAAATCTTGAGTTTTTTTTACTGATTTTGAGAGCTTTTTGCATGGGGAAGAGAGAAAAGATGAAGTTTGGCCTGAAATAGAGCTTTTATATCAAGGGTAAATTGGTCATTTTAAAGATCTCATTATAGCCAAAATAGATCCCATTCTAAAAGGATCTCATTATAGCCAAAAAGGGTCTTAAAATAACCTTGCCCTTTTTTATATTTGTAAAATGATATATTTTAAAATATATTGTATTTAGTGATAATTAGCAAATATTTTGTTTTTTATCATCATAGTCTAATTTCATATAAAAATCACAAATTGATTTCATTATTGGGAGACTTACCATTTAAAACTCATACAACAAAGAAGAATGCATCAAAAGTTTAAAATCCATTAAACTTCTTTTATTTTTTTTAAATATATTTTATACACAGTATATTGTTTCACATCCACTGGGCTGGTTTTGCATCTAGCATCTATCATAGTGGACCTGAATTAGCATCTAGCAATACACAATTTAATCAGGTTTCACATCTAGCAAAACAAAGAGAGTTTCGCATCTAGCGAAACAAAGAAGGTTTGACATCTAGCGAAACAAAGAAAGCTTCGCATATATAAAAACAAAGAAGATTTTGCATCTAACAAAACAAAGAAGGTTTCACATCTAGCAAAACAAAGAAGGTTTTCAATCTAGCAAAACAAAGAGGTTTCGCATCTAGCAAAACGAAGAAGGTTTCGCATCTAGCAAAACAAAGAAGTTTTCGCATCTAGCAAAACAAAGAATATTTTGCATCTATCAAAACAAAGAAGGTTTCGCATCTTCTTCGTTTACCTTAAAAAATTTAAAAATTTAAAATGTATCTTTTAAACTGTAACTCGGGAAACAAATCTGAAAATACCGTTGATTTTGTTTTTTTTAAAACAAACAAAACTAGTATCACTCATGATATGTTTTGTGAATTTTTTTAAAGAACAAATAACGTTTCACATCTATCAAAAACGTGTTTTGCATCTATTATTCGAGAAGAATTACATGTTTTACAACTAACAACTATCAATACGTACACTACAAACACAAACATTTTGCATTTATAAAAAACATGTTTTGTATCTACCATTTCAGGAGAATTACACGTTTTGCATCTCCTTCATGTTAACCCTGAACCGTTTTACTCGACATATAAAATTCAGAAACTCAAAACTAGACTAAAATCGATAAAAAAACTAACTAAAATACAACAAATAAACTACATTAGCAACGTAAAAACCAGATAAATACTAGGAATAAAAAACAAAAATAGATCTCGAGTACCCATAGTATTCCTAATCAAAATTCGACTTACCACACACAAATCGACTTATCTAAACAGATATCCAAAATCAAACTTCGAAATCAACAAAAATCACAACAAAAAATATACGAAAACAAATGAAAAACAAGAAAATTGAGTGAAAAAATGAAGAATCACCTAACAGTTAGGTACTGCTCCATTCACGTAGAGAGAAAAAAATTAAATTAGAGAACAAAACGTGAAATAAATATAAATTTAAAAATCGTTTATATAAATGAGCAAGGGTATTTAGGAGATTAGTGGATCTTAAATGGTTAATATTTGACTAAATAGCATCTTTATCAGATAAACATGAAAATATTGGTCTTTAAGTGGATAATAGTTAGGGTTTTAAGTGGACTACAAATGGATTTTTTTTAAAAACCAATAAAAATCAAATCTAATACTTAAATATAGACTTTCAACTAGTTAAATACCTTACTATCATTATCAAAAATTTATTTCAAAAAAATGTTAAATTAATTTAGACTAAAAAAATGTTTTTAAAAAATTAAAAATTAAAAATCAATGTTTAAAAATATAATAATATATTTTAAAATATTATATATATATATATATATATATATATATATATATATATATATAGTGATAATTAGTCAATATTTTGTCATCTATTAATAATTAATATATTTCTTTGATGGTAGTAAATATAATTTAAAATCTTATAAATAATATTAAATAATATATTATTTTACTAAATATTAATTTTACGGGTGTGTCGTATATCAGATTCAGGTATTGAAAAATTTTAATACCCACGCCTCATCACAGTTTATAAAAATTGCCACTAATTTAATCGATCCTTGCCATACAACTGATTTCTATGAAAATCAAAGCTTTTTGTGTTAAATTAGTGCTTCCATGCCAAAATTCATGTTAATTTCTTGCTGATCTCCAGGTTTGTATTGTTTTATAAAGACTGATCGCAAGAGTAGAGTTGTACTATTCTATCATGGAGTGTCTTGGATATTAGTAGCAATGATAACCTTAGTGTTTGCTTATTCGTTAGACCCAAGTAGTTTAAACGTAGATTCTGTTATTCGTTGATTGTCACAAAACACTTTTACAGTAGTTCTATCAAAGCTTAAATCTGTCACCAAACTTTGTCTCTTTAACACCTTCTGTTATCGTCATGTACTCTGCTTCTGTTGTAGACAAAGCTGCAGTAGCTTGTAACTGTGCTTCTGTTGGATATCCCGTCAGAGATCTTCTTTTATCCATATCACCTCCAAAATCATAATCAACAAAACCAACCAATGATCCTGCAACATCATTTATCGATTCACTAATACCAGTCTTGTTAAAAATTAAGCCAACGTTCACAGTATTCTTAAGATACCGAAATATCCATTTCACTGCCTGCCAGTGTTCTTTCCGAGGACATCCCATTTACCTGCTAACTACACTAACTGCATGTGAAATATCAGGACGTGTGCATACCATAGCATACATGATACTACCAACTGCAGTTGCATATGGAACCTTGGACATTTGTTCCAACTCAGCATCGTCATTGGTCACTCCTACTGCAGACAACTTGAAATGAGTAGCAAACAGAATGCTAACTGCTTTAGCATTAAACATGTTGAATCGTTGTAGCACTTTCTCAATATAGCTTCGTTGAGACAAGTGTAATGATCCTACATTTTTGTTCCTGAAAATCTCCATACCAAGAATTTCTTTGCTCTATCCAGATCCTTCATCTCAAACTGGACACTAAGCTGCTTCTTTATCTGTACAATGTGTGACATACTACAAGCAGCAATAAGCATGTCATCCGCATACAACAACAAATAAACATAAGAATCATCTAACATCTTTTGATGATACACACAACTACCATATGAACTCCTCGTGAACCCTTTTGACACGATGGATGTATCAAAACGTTTGTACCATTGCCTAGGTGATTGTTTTAAACCATGTAGTGACTTTTTCAGCAGACAAACTTTGTCATCCATATTAGGTTCGATAAATCCCTCTGGTTGTCGCATGTAGATTTTCTCTTCCAGTTCACCATGTAGAAACGCAGTCTTCACATCTAACTGCTCAAGATCTAAATCTTGCAAAACTACTATGGCTAACAAAACTTGAATCGAATTATGCTTCACACCTGGAGAAAACACTTCATTGAAGTTGATTCCTTCCTTTTGAGTAAAACCTTTAGCGACCAGTCTTGCCTTGAATCGAGATGCCTCAACCCCTGGATTACCTTCCTTTTTCTTGAACACTCATTTACTTCCTACTATCTTTTGTCCATTAGGCAAGTCAACAAGCTTCCATGTTTGATTCTTATGAAAAGATTCAATCTCTTCCCCCATAGCACCAATCCATCGATCTGCCTCTGAACTCGCTATAGCTTCTTTGTAGCTACTAGAGTTCTGCATCTCAATTTATTCTCCAACTAACAGAGCATATGCAACTAGATTCGCATACCTTTTTGGAAGTCGAATATCTCTTCTTTCTCTGCCCAATTCTATGCTATAAGGTTGTTGTTCTGGTTCGGGCGCATCATCGTCACTATCATCCGATGCTGACGTTTCACCTCCTGATTCTGGATCCACCTCAGAATCACTTGAATTATTGGACCTGCTAGGAACTGATTCTACTTCAAGCTCTACCTGTTTACTCACAACAATTCCTGATTCGACCATTTCTCCTACTTTCTTCTGACTGTCTATCAAAGAAAACTCATTAAAAGTAACGTCCCTACTGATGAGAAAACCTGGAGACTTTAGAGAGGTACACCATAACCTATATGCCTTCACTCCAGTAGTATATCCTAGAAATATGCACCTCTTTACCCTCGGCTCAAGCTTACCATCTCTCACATGAGCATGCACAGGACAACCGAACACCCTCAAATTTTCATAATCACCCGACGATCCAGACCAAATCTCGAAAGGAGTTTTACAATCAATAGTCGTTGATAGAGACCGATTCACCAAGTAACACGATATATTGATAGCTTCAGCCCAAAAAATTGTTTCCCACACAGGAATGCGAGAGTATACTTCATGCCTTGTCACAAAATGTTCTGTTCATTCTTTCTGCGACTCCATTCTGTTGTGGTGTTCTAGAACAAGTGCGATGGCGCATTATTCCCTCAGCTTCACGACTGCAATATTCTAACCCATTATCTGTCCTAAGACGTTTGATTTTTCTTCATGTTTGCTTCTCAAACATCGTCTTCCATTTGACAAAGGTTGAATATGCCTCATCTTTCGTTTTCAAAAAGTAAACCCACACCATCCTTGAATAATTATCAATCAAACTCATGTAGTATCTGGCTCCGCTCTTGGATGGAATTTTGTTTGGACCCCAAGTATCTGAGTGAATGTAGTCCACTGTCCCTTTAGTCTTTCTTACACCCGATTTTCTTAATTTGACTCTAGTTTGTTTACCAAACACACAGTGCTCACAAAATCTCAATGATTCTGCTTGATAATCTTTCAACAAATCTCTCTTTCCGAAAACAGCTAATATTTTGTCACTCATGTGACCAAGACGCCAATGCCACAACTTATTTTGATCCTACCTACTTTGGCTATTACTCCCTGATGATGCTACTGCAGCATCGCCCATAACAACACTCCCCTAGAGAATGTAAAGAACCTTCTGCAAACTGCCCTTCATGCATACCATTGATCCTTTTGTCACTTTGATTACACAGTCTTCTGTACGGTACTTGTAACCCCGAGAGTCTAGAGTCTCAAGAGAAATCTAGTTTCTCTTTAACCCAGAAACATGCCAGCATGTCAAGATTCTAACAACCCCGTCAAACATCCTGATTCTGACGTTACCGATACCACCAACAGTTAACGAATGATTGTTCCCTAAATAGACAGTTACCTGCATTGGCTTGTAAGTATCGAACCACTGCTTGAACTGACACATGTGATATGTAGCGCCAATATCAAGTACCCAATAGGTTTTCCCAAAGTTTGAAATCACAGACAATACATCTCCTCTAATACCGTTTTCACCATCGTCGGAACCGTTCACACCTTCAACAATGTTTGCTGCATTTTCCTTTTGATTTCCCTTCTTACCATTTAGTTTCGGACAATCTCTCCTATAATGACCCTGGTCACCACATTCATAACAGTTTGAATGCTTTACCTTTGACTTGGAGCTCCAGTTCTTCCTTCTTAAAGAAATCGCTTTGCTTCTAGATCTTCCCCTAGTCATAAGACCTTCCCCTTCAGCCTGATTGTCTGGCTGCAACTATCTCATCTCTTTTGATTTTAGTGTCCCTTTGACATCTCCTAGCGATAACTTATCCTTACCATACATAATGATATCTACGAAGTTTTCATAAGGAGCTGGTAACAATCTCAACACAAACAAAGCTTGATCTTCATCCTCAATATTGATATCTATGTTCTCCAAGTCCATTATCATTGATTTAAAATTATCTAAGTGCTCAGTTATGGACATACCTTCTTTTAATATGAAAGCATACAAACGCTTCTTTAAGTATAATCAGTTTACTACTGATTTCTCTGAGTAAAGATCTCCTAGCTTCTTCCATACGAAGGCAACCGTCTTCTCACCACTAATCTCGCGAAGCACATTGTCTTGCACACTCATTAAAATTCAGCATAAAGCCCTTTCTTAAAGATCTTGCTTCTCTTCTTCTTTTATCTCTGCCGGTAACTTCTTCTCCACAACCTTCCACAACCCTTGCAGTACCAATGAAGATTTCAGTTTAATCTTCCACAACACAAAACTGGACCCCCCATCAAATTTTTCAATCATGTATTTTGTTGTTGTAGACGCCATTGTGAAACCCTAATTGCAAAATCCTTAATTTCACCATGTGGCTCTGATACCAATTTTGTTATTAAATCACTCTGCAATTATCACAAAATGACTCAAGCACAGAACATATGCAAAAAACCGACTGAAATGAACACAGGATTTAACGTGGTTCGACAATTATCTACGTCCACGGTCGCCACCAGACAAAAACGTTTCACTATGATAGAAAAGGGTTACAAATTTTAGATTTTATTTTTGTGTAGCCATAAAGATTTTAATAAGGAATAAATAGACTTACTAGATAATGGTCCTAATGGGCTCGTATACATGAGACCAAAGATGACATTACCCATTTTAGCTTCACTGTCAATGACACAAAACTGTACCGCAGAACACGGTACACAGTCAAGGCACAATGACACTATGAGAGACACAAAAGTGTACCGCCAAACACGGTACACTGTCAAGGTAGTATTCGAATTATTCACAACAGTTTATAACACCAATACAACATAATATCCATTAGTGGTAAGGTTAATAATCTGACTCAGGACCAGAGACCATAAAAAATATAAAAATTAATGGCATTGTCAGAACAAAAGTTACCTATTGGTATATTTTTAGTAAATTTAGATTAAATTCTCGTAATCTAGATTTGTTTAATTACATTTTTATTCCAACCGGTTAGCTATTTCAGCAGCTTGTTAAAGTTAGGGAGAAACAAAAGGAAATATAGTGATATATTTTAGAGATTGTATAACAGGTCGTATGTAAATTTATGGATGTAAATATAGATTATCTTATAGAGTATCGGTTGAAACTTTTTTGTATGAATAATTTATATATTTATTATCAATGCTAATATACATTATCTGTTTGGGATGCTCTTAGTTAGAATTTGTGTCCGTTGCGGTCGATATGAATTAGCTCTTGACGCCTACTAGGAAATTATTAAGAATAGACAAATCGGTGCTTGTGTCAAAGAAGGGAAGTGTGATTTATAGCTTTAAAGGTTTATCATGACATGTTGAAGCCAAACCTGACTGTATTCAAGACGCACAAATGTAATATTCCTTCTTGTATCAAATATGATTAGAGATAATGATCCCAAATAAAATACCAAGTATGAATGAAATCAATGCAAATAACACAAAACACCTTTTACATGGAAAACCTTTCTAGCATACAAAGTAAAAATCACGAGACTGATTTCAGAATCCAACCAAATATTCACTATCAGAAGACGGGTTACAAAACTATTCTCTAGATAAAACTATAGCATACACCACATAAAGTAGGACAACTTCATACACAATCCCAATACACAAGATAGTAAACCGAAATCAGAAAACTCACTGAAATATCCACAAAAACGCAGTTAGACGAAGCTGATCGAAAATATACCTAGAAGATTTCAAATCAAAATCCCTCTGGTCATATTGTAGAGGGAAAATAGGCGAGCTAGCTCACCAAAATTGAAGTCGATCGGACCACGGAAGACAGTCCGATTGAAAGCACAAAGTTATGCATCGAATTGTTTTTCTCTCAAAACAGTACAACACCTAGAATTGTGACAACATAAAGCATGGGACAAGAGAATAATATTTATACAGAAACCAAAATCCTATGTGTTACCCTTATTTTTCCTAAGCTCATATGATAATTATACTCTCATATGGGAAGATCCCAACAAATCTCCCCCTCACGACTATGTGGGAGGATTCGCCATCCCGACGATCAATCTACAATGTTCAAGCTTTCCCCTAGGCAATGCCTTTGTCATCATGTCAGACCCATTATCATTTGTATGAACTTTATCATACTCCATTAGTTTAGCATCAAGAATATCTCAAATTCAATGATATCTCACATCAATATGTTTCGACTTTGAGTGAAACGACGAATTCTTCACGAGAGGAATAACACCCTTATTATCACATAACATTACATATATGTTACTCAAATCCAAGTTCTCTCAAGAACTTCTTCATCCATAGTATCTCTTTACTCACTTATGTCATTGCAATATTTCAGCTTGTGTCATTGAAAGGGTAACACACTTTTGTAGTCTTGAAATAGCGCCACCACTAAAGTTAATCAAATATCCAGAAGTAGACTTGCGAGTGTCAACAACTCCAACCAAGTTTGAATCAGAATAAGCCAACAACTCAAGTTTATCCATTCCAAAACTGAACTTTAAATTAGATGTTCCTAGCATATATATCATAATCCATTTCACGACTTCCCAATGCTCTCTATCGGAGTTTGACAAAAATCTGCTCACAACACAAAAATTATGAGCCAAGTTATGACGAGTACATACCATGGCATACATGAAACTTGGAACTGCAGATACATATTGAATATTAGCCATATCTCTTTTACTTCATTATTTGAAGGGTATCGTTTCTTTCTTAACTTGAAATGACTAGCAATTGGTGAGTTAACCACATTAGCTTTGTCCATCTTAAACTTATGAAGAATTTTCTCAATGTATTTTTCTTGAAACTAGAACAACTTCTTTGAATCTTTGGCTCTAGTAATTTGAATGCCAATAATCTGCTTTTCTGGGACTAAATATTTCATTGCGAAAGACTTACTTAAATATTTCTTCAAAGAATCAATCGGCGAAGTATTCTTCCCAACAATAAGCATATCATCTACGTAAAATAAGAGAACAATAAAATCAGCATCAGTAAATTTCTTCACAAATACACAATTATCAAAAGAAGTCCTCTTGTAGTTCTGTTCCCCCATAACTGACATGAACTTTTTATACCACTCTCTTGGAGCTTGCTTCAAACCAAATGGACTCTTCTTCAATCTGCACACATAATCTTATTTTCCTTCAACCACAAAACCTTTAGGTTGTTTCATAAAAATCTCTTCTTCCAAGTCAGCATGCAAGACTGATGGTTTTACATCCATTTGCTAAATTTCCAAGTCTAGCCTAGTTGTAATGCCTAGAACCACGCGAATAGACGAGATTTTTACTATTGCAAAAAATATTTTATCAAAATCAATCCCTTTTTTATGACCAAAGCCTCTGACTATCAATCTTTCTTTGTACTGAGGTTGCAGAGAACTATCATCTTGTTTCAACCTATACACCCACTTGTTACTCAAGCCTTTTCTCCCTTCAGGTAGATTGACTAACTCAAATGTGTGGTTCTCATGAAGTGATTGCATCTCTTCATTCATTGCTTCAATCCACTGATATTTACACACACCACTAACAAACTCATCATAACACTCAGGCTCACCAGCATCGATTAACAAAATAAATTGATTATAAGGATATCTAGTAGAGAGTTGTCTATCTCTAGTAGATCTCAGAGTTGGAACTTCATGTTGTTCAAACTCTTCCTCATTCTCTTGCTCATCCACGAAATCATTATCATGATCACCAGTATAAAAAAATATGCGAACCTCTTGTAGCAGATGAGTCACCATCTAATGTTTCTTAAAATTTTATAGGAGTATGTGCAAGCGAATTATGCCCCAAATCTACTAAGTCATTCTTAGACATATGGACTGAATTATGACTTTTATCAATATCACGAACTATCTGATCTTCCATAAACACAACATCTCATCTCCTAATAATCTTCTTATTAATTGCATTATGAAATCTGTTTCCGAACTCATCAAGCCCATAACCAATAAATACATAGTGTCTTGTTTCCTAATTAAGTTTAGACCTCTCATCTTTAAGAATATCCTAATAAGCTTTGCACCCAAAGACACATAAATGATAATAAGAAGCATCTTTACATATCCAAACTCTATTTGGGATCCATCTAAAGGTAGAGAAGGAATAAGATTCAAGACATGTACCATTGTGTTCAAAGCTTCACCTAAAATTATTTACGGCGTTGTTATTATGAAAGAAGACATCTCACCCTTTCAATTAATGTTCAGGTTAGTCTCTCAGCTACGTCATTCAACTGAGGGGTCTTGGGAGGTGTCCTTTGATATCGAATACCTTTCTTCCTACAATAATCATCAAAAATATAAATGTATTCTCCCTCATTATCACTTTTAACACACTTTAATTGTTTTCCCCATCTGTCCCTCAACTGAAGCTTGAAATTTTTTAAAGACATTTAACACTTGATCTTTTTTTTCGAAGTGTAAGCAAAAACTTTCCTAGAATGATCATCAACAAAAATAACAAAGTACATAAAAAAACTAAGTGTTCTGGTTTTGAAAGGACCGAAAACATCAGTATGTACCAAGTCAAGAAAACTTGGTTTTCTTGAAGGAGCCGAGCTCTTGAAAGACACTCTATTCTGTTTTCCAACCAAACAATGTTCGCATTTCTTTAAATGAGCTTTATGTATCCCACGAATATATTGTTTCTTCCTTAGAATATCTAATCCCTTTTCGCTAATGTGACTGAGTATTTTATGCCCAAATCAACCATTGATTCATCATTAACAACATTGATTTTCTCAGCAGGCATCTTTGCAGACATGATGTAGAAGGAAGAACATTTATGTCCTTTTGCCACAACCAACGAGCCCTTAGTAAGTTTCCACTGCCCATTCGCAAAAATAATGCAATAGCCTTCATCATCTAGCTTCTCTGTAGAGATTAGATTCAATCGAAGATCGGGTATATGTTTAACACCCTAGAAAATCAATCTTGCACCCATGATTGTATCTAGATAAACATCACCAATACTAACCACTTTAGACGAATCATTATTTCCTATATTTGCGGAATCAAAGTCACGAGAGGTGTAAGATGAGAAAACTTCTCTACAACGAGTGACATGAATTGTAGCACCGCTATCAACTACCCAACTACTTTCATTAGTCACATAATTCACAACAACATCATGAATAACAATGTAGTGACTCTATGAAACCACAACAACATTTTTCTCGTCACCACTTTCATCACAATTTTTGTCATTGTTCTTTTATTTCTTACCATTGTTGGATTTCCCAAAATTATTCTTCTTTCTCAATTTATGAAAAAATTTCTTAGTGTGCCTGATCTAATGACAATAATAGCACTCCCAATCTGCAAATTTATTAGAGTTGTTCTGACTTTTTCTTTTACTTTTACCTCTAGTTTTCCAACCGCGATTTTCATTTCTACCACGTTTCTCAACGACTAGAGTTTCTGAATGTGAAGAGAAGCCAACTATTTTTCTTCTCATATATGCATCCAACATACTACTTTTATGAAATGCTATTAAAATATTACCTTTAGGAGCTGAATTAGAAAGAGATATTTGGAAAATATCCCACGAGTGTGACAGCGAACCAAGCAACCATAACGCCAGAACCTCATCATCAAATATGATACCTATAACATCCAACTAATTAATCGAGCCTTGAAAGGTATTCAAGTGATCTATAAGAGCTAAACATATTGATACCTCAAATACATCAACCGTTTGAACAAAAAATAACTTATTGTTTCCCGTCTTCACAGCATATAACTCCTCAAGTTTACTACACAAAGTCTTTGCATCTGTTTCGTCTACAACATGATTCAACACATTATCATCAACCATTTCCGAAGAAATCCACAAACCTGGCGATGAATAGTTATCCATTCTGCATCAGAGTTATATGTAGGTTTTTCATGATCGAACACTGGTAAATTAAAAAATTTAACACAAAGAAGATCTTCCATCTTTGATTTCCATATATAATAATCTGAATCATTCATTGTCACCATTCTGCTTGTATTCACCTCCATATTTGATACAAGACAAATACACAACCAGTACCTCTGATGCCACTTTGTTAGGAAATAGACGCACACACGAAATCTTCCTTCTTGTATCAAATATAATTAGAGATAATGATAACAAACAATATACCAAGTGTGAATGAAATCAAAGAAAATAACACATAACACTTTTTACGTGGAAAATCTTCCCAGTGTAGGAAGGGAAAACCACAGGATTGATTTCGGTGTCCAACCAAATATTCACTATCAGAAGAAGGGTTACAAAACTATTCTCTATATAAAACTAGAGCATACACCACACAAAGTATGAAAACTTCATACACAACCTCAATACACAAGATAGTAAACCGTAATCAGAAAACTCACTGAAATATCCCCAAAGACGCAGTTAGAAGAAGCTGATCGAAATATCCTTAGATGACTCAGAATCAAAATCCCTCCGGTCAGATTGTAGAGGACAAATAGACGAGCCTCTCACCAAAATTGAAGCCGATCAGACCATGAACGATAGTCCGATTGAAAGCACAAAGTTCTGCCTCAAATTTCTTTTCTCTCAAAACTGCTCTGCACATAGAATTGTGACAACATAAAGCATGGGACAAGAGAATAATATTTATACAGAAACCAAAATCCTATATGTTATCTTTATTTGGTCTAAGCCCATATAATAATTAGACTCCCAAATAGAAAGAGCCCAATAGTATCGGATGGACTTTTTTACGGATAATCTTTATATTTACTATCATGGCTAATATACTGTATCCGTTCAGGATGCTCTTAGTTAGCATTCTTGTCCGTTGCGGTCGATATGAATTAGCTCTCAACGCCTACAGGAAAATGATTCAGAATAGACTAAGACTGCGAGATGATGGAATTCATGCGATTATTATCGGTGCTTATGCCAAAGAAGGGAAGTGGGATTTATAGCTTACAAAGTTTATCATTGATTTGGTTTGTTTTGGGTTGAGGTTAGTTTTGTAAAGTGTTTTATTAAGTTTGTGGTGTTTTTTGTTTAGTGTGAGGAGTAGTGAGATAATTAAGCAGCATGCTAGTACTAAATTCTGATCACCCTCATTAATAAGAGTCGTTGAAGTATTTATACATTAATTATTAACCCCCGGCTTACCGGGTCGGGTCATAAAACCGGATCGAATTTAAAGACCTATTAGTTTTTAAATAAATTAGCAAATAACTTAGTCAAAAATTATTTACATTTGTTCTGATCGGATTTTATGGTGGTGTGATATGGTCCGAATTACCTTTGTTCGGATTAATGGACTGGCTGGATTATAAGAACCGTACTAATCAATCATGACATGTTGAAGCCGAACCTGACTGTGTGCAATGCGGTATGGGTTCACTTGGAAAAGTCGGGAAAGTAGAAGAAGTACTTACGGTCTTTGACGATACCAAACCTTTTGGTCATATACCAGATGAGTACACTTGGAGTGCTCTATTGGGTGCAATGTACAAGACAAAATAGTATGGAGGTGTCCTTGTTCTATTTGATTGTATTAGTGCTGAAAAGAGTAGTATTATCTTAAATCGACATATGTATTACTTCTTTGACGTCTTGGAGGAAGTTTGGTTTGTGGGAGAGGGTTAAAGTTATTGTGGGTGGTGGAACAAAGTGCAGGACTGTCGGTGTCAACTGCATCCTTTAACCTTGTAACTGGAACTCGTGAGATTGCAAGGAAACCAAAAGTTGCAATGTAAGTCTATCACCGCATGATTCGCCAGAGATGCATGCCTGACACTTTAACACATCTTTCCCTCATACCAAGTTGCGTATGGGGATCTCTTTGGGAAGAGAAGTTGACAACATTTTAAATAAGGTGCAACCTAATGTATCCCTTTATAATGCTGCTATTCATGTTATGTGCTTAAGAGGCAAGATAGAGTCCGCAAAGAATCTCTACAAGAAGATGCAAGAGGCTGGACTTGTCCCCAATGGTATAACACGCGCATTGATGCTTCAAAGTTTGCAAAGGAGAAAAAGTCAATAGATTATTGTATAACAGTTGTAGTTAGGGCTGTTATCGGTCCGGTTTGGTCTGGGTTTTGACGGAACCGGACCGGACCGCTAAGCTTATCGGTTTGGACCGGACCGGACCGTTAAACTTTCGGTTCTAATTTTTGGAACCTGACCGAACCGCTAAGCTTTCGGTTCGGTCCGGTCCGGTCCGGTCCGGTCCGATTCGGTTCGGTTCCGGTTCCGGTTCGGTCCGAGTTCGGTCCGGTCTCGTTTTGGTCTCGTTTCGATCCGGTCTCGTTTCGATCCGGTCCGGTTTCGGTTCGGTTCGTTATCGTTTTGGTCCGGTTCGGTCCATTTAAAAAAATTAAATCTAATTAAAATTTAATTTTTAAATTTTTTATTAAAGTAAATGATATAAAAACTAAAATTTATAAGTTAATCTTTTGATTTTGTTAAGATATTGGTAATTAACTATTAACTTTGGTACTATAATGTATTAAAGAATAAACAATAATAATAAATAATCGGTCCTAACCAGTTTTATTGGTCCGATTTTTTATCGATTCTACCGGTTTATCGGTCCTATCACTTCGATTCCTTATCGGTTTTATCGGTTCGATTTCATATCGGTCCTATCAGTTTATCGGTTCAGTTCCAGGCCGATTTTTTTTTTATTCCTTATCAGTTTTCGGTTTTTAGAATGAAACCACGAACCGAACCGTTAAGGTTCGGTCCGGTTCTTAATCCGGTCCTTATCGGTTCGGTCTCAGTCTGATTCTCGATTCTGGAGAACCGTTGACAGCCCTAATAGTAGTCATGAGTTGGGTGAGCCACGGAAAGGAACGGGCCGACCTGTATGCTTCTCCAAACTAATAGTAGTCAGAGTGATTTTTATTTTTGAAATAACATACCACCAAAAAATAAGTTGATAAAAAATAAATAGTAAATATTTAAATTAAGTAATAAAAATATTAAAATAAAAGTAAAATATTAAAAAAACAAAAAAAAAACGTTTTAATTCCGTGAAGTTACACTGAATAAAAAATGACAATTACTAGTTATTTTTTTTGACAATTTGCCTTTTAGGAATATTTTTAAATAAAAGAAAATTAACCGATAAAATGATCATAAATTTTGAATTTCTTTAGTTTTTATCTAACTTATCTCAAAAAATTTAAACTAAATTAATAAATGGGAAATTGCACCTATAATACCCAATCGGACTATTTAATTGCCATATAATACCCTCATCAATTGTCACTTAATACCCAACTCAACTACTTAATAGTCACTTAATACCTAATATTATTTTAATACTCTAACTACCCTTAACCCACTATATAAGCAGAATTTTCTGTTTTCTTTTTATTTTTTCTAGCTTTTGAATATTTGAATTTGTTAGCGGCTCTAACCACCTAACCCTACGAACCACCACGAAGCACGACTGGAAGCACAATTCCGGTGATCGGAGCGTTAGAAGGTCTGTTTATTTTCGTAGGTTGTGGTGTAAAACCTATCTAACCACTGTTTTCTACGAACAGGAACTGATCGTGTTTTTTGGAATCTGTTGTTTTACAAGTAATCGTGTTGTTGCTTTCAGGTAATCGTAATTACCTACTGATTTTGAAGTTATTTTGATTTTCTGAGTTGGAATAGGTTTTATTCTACTGTTTTTAGACGACATAGCCTGATTTCAAGCTTTTCTCTGTTTTTTTTGTTTTTTGTTCCAGTGATCTGTGCTTGTTTTGTTAATATTTTTCGTTATATACTCATGTCCTTGTTTCTGATGTTATATACTAATTTTGTAGTGTATTAGATTTTTATTTCGGACGTGAAACATGTATAAACTATGAGTTTTAGTTGTCCAGGCGTTCGACACAAGATGCGAATTGTGTGATGTATTCAATGAGGAAGATGATAATTGTGTTACCAATTCATATGGTTACATGCGAATTACATGAAACAATTTCAAAATTTGCTTACAAATATGCTGCGAATTGTATGGAACTCTAACGTAATGCATGTTCAAACATATATCAGGACTCTTAATTGCTTATAAAACTCAGGATGGGTTGGTGTTATATCTTGATTTGGATCGTTTAAAACGGGTTAGTTTTCTTATAGAACAACACGTTTTCGATAAGGGTTCTGGTGATAAGTGTTCTGGTGAAAAACCTTATGGTGATAAGAGCTCTGGTGGTAAGGATTGTGGTGTAAAGTGTAAAGGGCGCAGCTTGAGTTTGGGAGAACCATCTCTTAATCAACTAGTTAGCGGGGAGAGTAGTAACGGTTTAGTTAATAATGTTTATGTCTTGTATCCAAACTGCTATCATGTGTACTGTTATTTCCGTCTCATGCGGAATTTAAAAGCAAACTGGAACATACTAACAGAGACTATAAAAAAAGGATGTTGAGTTTCTTCCATCGTCTTGCTTATATTCCCAGTCGAGAGCTTTTTAAAGATATACTAACAGTTTTTCTATGTGAAGGTGGTGACAGAATGAGTGATTTTCTTGCTAATTTACCCCCGGAAAAGTATGCGCAGACTTACGTTAAAAGAAACGATACGGCTCTATAGCTTCTACTGTAGTAGAATCGTTTAACGATTAGATTAAAAAATATTGCGGCCTACCGATTGTTGAGTTTATTGACTGGATTAGAGTCTTGCTTATGACTCAAGTTTCATGAAGATACGAAGAAGGGCTAAGCTGGAGTACTAATTTGGTCCCCGAGTATGAGAAGAACCTAAAGCAGAATGTTGACATGTGCCGAACTTGGGTAGTAAGTAAGTCGTCTACCGCCATGTTCGAAGTCTATTCAAATCCTGTGGTTGTTGTTAATCTGTTGGATTTCAAATGTTCTTGCGGATCATGGCAACAAGAGTGTTTTCCATGTCCTCGCGCTTTAGCGGCAATACAGTATATTGACCAAGATCCCTTTACTGTAATATAGCCCTTCTTTACGGTTAATAATTACAAGGAAAGTTACTCTTTCAGCATACCAGCTATAACGGATTTCGGGGAAGGGTCCAGCGCTAACGATCCTTCGCTTGTTGAAATTCTGCCTCCGAATGTTAAGAGACGCTCCGGAAGGCCTAAGAAAAAACGAATCCCATCTAGAGGAAAAATCTCAACCAAGCAGTTAAAGTGTGGCCGTTGTTCTAAATCAGGCCATAACAGGAGGACTTGTGATGTTCCAGTTTAAGCACAATTTTTTACAGTTGTTTGTTCATCTACACATTCTTTTTTGTTTTGTTTTTATTACAGTAAAGAATGCTAAGTGTTTTGAGTTGCATACAATTCACAACCAGTATTGCGAATTGTGTACAATATCTTGATATCATGTTGAAAACATCTATCAGGTTTCCATCCGAGTTGTGTGAAATTTCACTAGGATGCGGATCGTTAGTAAAATCATTAATCAAACAACTATGAGTATTTATGCTGCGAATTGTGTTGAGCTCAAACGTAATGATTTTTCAAACAAATACCAGGACTCTTAGTTGCTTACGATTCGCATTATATGATGCGAATTGACTTCAACTCTAAAGTATTGCATTTTCAAACAAAATATCACAAAGCGCATAATATGGTGCGAATTATGTTTTCAAAAAAATATCAGGACTTTTTAATTAACTACGGATCGCATGCTATGCTGCGAATTACGACCGAAACAAATATCAGGACTTCTGGTTGCTTGTATATCACATGAAATGATGCGCGTTGAGAACAACCAGAAGTGCTGATATTTGCTTACACGTCACATGATAAGCTACGAATCGTGGTTTCATACAAATAACAGGACTTTCAGTTGGTTGCGAAGCGCATGAAATACAAAGCACTACAATACTCAGGTCCGCATGTGAATTGTGTGTAAACCAGTAATATTGGATAAACAAGTAATATATCAGGTGAAGATGGGAATTGTTTGCAAGTGGTAATAGGATGCGAATTGTATATATGATTCAAGGTTTATATAAAATATGGATTCCAAAAAGAGGATTACAGTCTTCATGCACTAACAAATTTTCAAACAAATCACTACAACTTATTAGTGTTTGTTAGTTGCATTCCAAAAAAAAAGACTATCAGTCATCACTAGAGGATTCTCCACCATATTTATCCTCTTCGTGCTGATCATCAGCCTTTTCATTTTCATCTTCCTCTTTGATATCTACGTCCATCATGCATAAAAATTTGGTCCTTGATGGACCGGCTTCGTCGTCCTTCTTCCTTTTGTTGTTTGGAACCTCTATTGTCTCAGGTGAAACCTCTGCTGGCTGAGGTTCACCAACAACCATTGGAATCACTTCCACTGGTTGAGAATCATCTGAGAAGTAGTCCTCTATGTTTAAATGGAGAACAGAGACTGGGCTTTTTGGTGGTGCTGCCGGCATGATTAAGTCATCTCTCCAGTTGGTGGTTAAGGATGACCAGGAGTCACCCAGAAAACCTACTGAACCAGAGTATGTGGTGGTGGAAAATGACACGACTGTTGGAATTTGAAGAGAACAAGAGGTGTTTTTAAAAAAAAATATAGAGTTTGTTTTACAATTAGCCTCTGGTTACTAGTGTTATTTATAGGGATGAACGGAGTCTGAGCTTATCAGGTGGGGTGGCTATATTAATCATTGCATAGCCTCCATGTCCAATCAGCAATTAATGGGCTCTGATGATTAGATTGCTTTTTGTGTGCTCAATGTAGTTAACGTTTACCAAGGCAGACGTCATAGCATGTTCGTATTATTCAACGATAGATTTTAAATTATTTATTTTATACCAGGAGTTGATGCGAACTGTTTAGTGATAATTTCGCAGCCTGTAGTTTGTTAATGTGGTGTACCAAGAGTTGATGCGATCTGTTTAGTGATAATTAAGCATGTATCAGGTTAGGATGCAGATTGTTTGGTGAGGATCCTTTTTTTAATATATACCAGGGATAGCATGCGAACTGTTCGAATACTAACTAACCCTTATATATCAGGTTAGCATGCGAACTGTTTGATAAGAAATCTGTCCTATATATATATATATATATATATATATATATATATATATATATATATATATATATATATTTGGGAATTGCACATTTCTGAAATTAAAAAAAGTCTATGTACACCAAAAAATTACAATGAATGTATGTACACCAAAAAATTACGATGAATGTATGTACACCAAAAAACCATAATGTCTTACAGAAAATCACCAGTACTTGCAGGTGTTTCCGTCGTTTAAGAAAAAATCAAACATTTCTGCTTTGAAGCTAGTAACGATATCTTCATCGTATTTTGTGTGCACATATCCATGCCGGATAATATCTCAAGCGTATTTGCAGACAAAAATACCACAGTCAAGGGTGCCACGTTTTTGTTGTGGAATTTTTCTTTCATTTTTCATCTTCCACCCTGTCTTTGAAGGAGGTAGGAATCCTTTATCCAGTAAATAGTTGATCTGATTATAATAATTAGTGTTAGGAATCAGCACAAAAACTTAAACCGTGGTTGTCAAACAATTTGCAGCCTATGTTGCGAATTGTTTAGTATCCAATCCATTTTGTCTGCAAACATTTTGTAGCCTATTTGGCAAAGTGTTCATCATCCAAGAGATTTCACAACCTAGGTTGCGAATTCTATTTATGGATACGCTGCGAATTACAACTGATTTGGTCACAATTCGCAGCATATATTTCTCACAGTTCGCAGAATATCTTGATCATGCATAATTAAAATATGTTTATAAATAATTAAATAGTTACGAATATTACTAGCTTGATAGGTGTCCTTATGGTGTTGTCTATCACTTTGAGTTTAGGCAACAGTTGGTTATAGTTTGTTACCGACCTGTCGTCGACATCAATGACGAGCAACGTCCAATGGTTTATCCGGTCCTTTGTCTCGGTGCATATTGGAATGATGATGATGTTGGGGTTTTCAGGCGCTTTGCTAAAAACTGTCTCGACCAAATTAGTTACTTCCCAGCCTGATTCAATTTGATGTTGCATCCAAGCGAGAGTACATTACAATGAGAACATTTTTCGAAACTTTAAAATTTAACTTAGCTAAACTTACCGTAGTCATGCCCGAAATCATTACGCAGTCATGATACACTCTTTTAACGTTTTGGCATGGAACTTCAAAGTTTATTTCTACAAGCATCTTTCGAATCCAAGCGTCCACAACATATGAAAGGAGTTGTGTATTTATGTTAAATATACGAGACTTGTTTGAAAGATTAAAAAGAGAATTGGTTGACAATTGGATACATTTACGTCCAGCTCCAGTTCTAAAGGTAGCGTCAGCGCATCACTCGCTTGCACCCTAATTCCGTAGGAAAATTTGGAGGATGGTAAATTCCATACTACTCGATCAGTGGTTTCATACTCGTAATCTTTAATTAATTGGATTTTGTGGTATTCTGCGAGATCGATACGATTAGTTACTCTTGTTTTCTTTGGCCAACCGCTGTATTTTACTTTTGGCGGTTGATGTTATATTAAAATTATTTGTTCCTCTTCCTCTGCCACTGGATGCTGTGTTGGTGTCAGTAATTTAAAATTTTAGGCTCCTCTGTCTCTTTACTTGACTCGAGCTTATTAAATAACAAAAATAAAAAGAGTGTATCAGTCATTACAATGTTAACGACCCCAAACAATTCGCATGCTAACATGCGGATTGTTTGGTTCTACCTGAATACATTACTAGGTATCTATCAGGATAGAATGCAAACTGTTCGAGGTTTCACTGAATAGTTTGCATGCTACCCTGATATTTGTTTGTAAAACTTAAACCACATTATTCTGATTATATGATGCGAAATCATTATAAATAGCCATTACCACACGGTCAGCGAAAACCAATGTCGTTGACTGGTTTGACATAAGATCTGGATCGTGTCGGCAGAGATTATTAAAGTCATCCTCCGACATGTTCTCCAAAGACCGTTGTATTACAAAATCGTAATATACATAATCAATTTCATTTAAAAGTGTCTGTAAAATTTGAGTGTAAATACCATCAAGAGAAGTATCGGGTAAACCTACTGTGTTATCGTTTCACTCTGGAGCTTGGAGTTGATTTGGTACTGGTACTATAATTTCACGTTGGCTTAGCAATTCTGACTTTGCGCACACCACCGTTGGGCTTTGAGGTGCATCTCTGTATTTGGTTTGGTCTTCTAAGGATGGTCCTTCCTGGCTGAGTAGTTCCAGCTTCTCACAGGGATTGACACGTTCTAATTCTTCCGGCGCTATCTCTTGTGGTAGCCTTTCTCTCTTTGCCAAGGCTATTTATTGTTGTTGTTGTTGTTCTTGTTATTCTTGTTGTTGTTGTTGTTGAACTTGTTGATGTTGTTGTTGTTGTTGGTGGTGTTGAACTTGTTGGTGTTGTTGTTGGTGTTGAACTTGTTGTTTTTGTTGCTGTTGTTGTTGTTGTTGTCTGTCGGCCTCCTGTTTCATACAAATTCCAAAATAAAAAGGTTGAGGGGTTAAGCATACTATAATCATAGTTGCGAACAATTCACATGCTAACTTGAGATGTGTTTGATCCATCTCAAAAAATTCGCAGGGTAAGCGGCGAAATGTAAAATAACCAACCCACTAGAGTATAATATAATTCGAAATATACGATGTGAATTGTTTGGACATGACTACACAACAGTCCTGATTTTTTTTGATAGCATCATATCATGTGATGCATTGTTTGAATATGTATTCAACTAGAAAACCCCGCTGACGGTTTTGGAGACATACACTCACTTTGTTTTAATATGTATACAATAGTAAATATTATTATAGAAACAATTTCATCACAACAATAAATAAGATATTTGAATCTTAGTGAACTTTTGATCCACTTACATCTTCGAGGCTCTCTGGGTCTGCCACTTCTTTGTCACAATCTTCTATATCCTTTTCTACGTGAAGTACGAGCTGTTGGTCATTCGGAAGAGACTCATGTCTTTCTTTCTCCGTTGGAGGACTCAGAACTGTGGATGCCTCCCCTGTAGGAGGAGACTTGTCTGTCTGTCTCTCCGTGGTGTCCGTCTCTATGGACACCAACAACTCTTCTTGCATCACCATTCCTATCTTCTGGCAGTACTCCATCAGCATTATGCTGATCAGCATCAGGCACAGATACCTGCAATTCAGTAGCCGCTGCTCTAGATGGAAATACTGGTACCTTTTCAACTTCTGGGCTTCCAATCAGGAAAATTGGCTGAGAGATAGCATTGTGGAGTTGTTGTGCTTCAAGCTCCGCTATCTTCAGTTTCAATTCTTCCAGCTAAAAAATTGATAGCAGAGGTTTTATGAACATATTAAGTGTTGATTATAGCGATTATGTAAGGCTCAATTTCATACTTACTTCTTTGGCCTGCTTTTCTATCTTTCTCTCGTACTTGTTCTTGTCGGTGTATGTTTTCAAACGCTTTGATTCACCAACAGTTGCAGACTTCTTTGGAGTAGTCGCTCTGCGTTTGAGGACAAAATTACCGATTGTTTCACTCATACTAGTTGTGCCCTCGTCGTCGGGCTCCTGCTGGGATGTGCCGATTGTTGGTGGTGGATTTGTTATCTGGGGGAGTCTTGGTGGTGGAATATTTGGCTGGGGGAGTCTTGGTTGTTGGGGTCTGGGTGATATCACCTGATTCGATTCTTTCTATTTCTGTGATGCTCGTCTCCTTGGTTTTGGGGCTGTGCTTTGCTTCTTTTTCTTTGGTCTTTCTTCCGGTGAAATAGATTCAGCATCTGCATCTCTACTATCTAATATTCTTCTGAAAGCTTCACTTTCAGCCTCAGTAAGACGTAGTGGACCTTCGGAAACCTACCAACAAAGGCACATGAAATTAAATAGCTGCAAGCGGTTTGTTTGGAAAGTATCAGGGTGTAGACAGACATATTGTTTTTTACAAACAGTTCGCATTATATGCTGCGAATTGTGTGAAACTCTATCATTTTATAGTTGCAAACAACTCGCAAGTTAGCATGCCAATTGTTTGTAAACAATAAGCTGCGAATTGTTCCATACCTTAATTATACATAGTGCCAAACAGAACGCAGCCCAGGCTGCGACATGTTTGATATATTTGTCAAATACAACACCAAACAAAACACATGATACGCTGGGAACTGTTTGCAACCCCAATTCTATACCTATATAAAGCTCATACCTGATCATCTTTCAGGTTGAGTATTCTAACAAGCAGCGTCACGGTTGCTGCTTGGCACTCTAATCCCAACCATTTGAAAAACCTTAGTATCGAGGTCGGCTTCGCTACCTCTCGGCCGACTGTTGTGTGCTCCATGATGAAGGGCTGCATGGGGACAAGTTTTATCATCAAAATGCTATGTACATAACTAATTTTTATACTGAATAGATCAATCTTACAATTAGAAGGGCAATGCAGCCGACGACTCTATCAGGTTTTTCGATAGCTAAACAACTCCTGATAGACTGTCGAAGCTTGAACGGTATTCATCCGGACCAGTCGTAATTGTTTATTTTGCTAAGGTCTTCAACAAAATAAAGCATGCTCCAACCCAAGATATCTCCAGATACGGAGTAGAATAGGGTTGAGCACAAAAACAGTATCAACAGCCTTGTAATGTCTTCCAACTCATGCTCCTCCCCCTTTGCTTATGGTTGTTTCTATACCTGCCTGTAAAACCCACGACAACATGCTATGTTAGTAAAGTACAGCATCCTGTTTTATAAGATGAAGTTGATTTTACAAGTACCTTTAAAATGGCATTCGTTATTTTTTTAGTATTTGGCGATCTTACTTTCTTGGCAGTTTTACCCATGAAGTATTTCTTCATCATCCTCGATTCGTCCTCCTCGCCGGGCGCATATTTGTTGTGAAAATGCTCCGGTTTTCGTTAACGATATTTCCTTCGTGCCATGCTTCATCCCGAATATGACATTCACATCATCTGCAGTTAGTTTTACTAACTTTGAGCCAATATGGAAGGCGTCTTCATCAACAGAGAACCTCTCGACAATATACTGAATGAGCGAGTAGAATTTCTTCTTTGGCAGCTCTGCCTCATTACGGATGTCGAAAGCCGTTTTCAAAAGCGTGAAGAAGGGTGTGTTTCTTGCAGCTTCAATGTGGGCACGGGTAATACGGTTCTCTTTCAGAAGATTCAGAAGGCTCACCAAACCTGACCTGTAATAGCTTGGTTTTGTTGTCATACTTCCTGCAAAACACAAATCAGTTGGAGTGTCACACACCTCGCATCACAAGCTGCGAACTTCCTATCTACCAGTCAGAGTATCACACAAATCGCATGACAAGCTGCGAACTGCCTACATGTCAATAAGGTATTTACAAACAATTCACAAGCTGGCCTGCGAATTGTATGTAAATATAAGCTGCGAACTGTATGGCATACACATTCAATCAAGCTGCGAATTGGTATGAAATATATCAAGATATGAAGCTGCGAATTGTTTGCATCCTAGGTGATGAAGATGCGAACTGCACTACAACACATAAGTACAGGCTGCGAACTGTTCTATATTTTACATGCACGTTGTAGAGATCTGGGAAATATGGAAACAACACCAAAATCAACAATCAACTACCTAATGCACATCTAACATACATCACAATTCTCAGGAAAGTATTAACATTACATGCAACCAAACTTCTACCCTCAGTTCGACGATAAACCCAGACAATGACCAACTATCGTCACTAAATACTTCATTCCGGTATAAAAAGCAACGTCGATCGTGAAATAACAAAAAATAGTGGTTCGAAGTCATCAAAAACGCAAAAAAGAAACTTTCCACGATAATACGTACCTGGCTACTGCTAAACACTGTAGTATTCACCGGCCGAAGACGACTAGACGGCAAGTTGTCGAACAAGAGGTCGTTACTCGTTGGACGGAGTAAAAGAGGGTGACCGGTCCAATTCCGTCGAAGGTGCGAAGGACGACTAATTTCATAGAGAAGCTGTAGGGGTTTCGGGTTGGAGAGAGAGAGTATCACGAAGTCGAACGGTTTCTGGTGGTTTCTAAAATTAGACGTGTTTGTGTTTGTTTAAGGTGATGGAAAGGGAGAAAAGTAGATTTGAAGTGAAAATGGGTATATATAATCGGGGATAATTTTGTCCAATTTTTAACTCGAAATACTAAATAACACCATACAAAACTTGGTACTACCGGATAATTAGATACTTTTGAACGAGTATTTACCGGTATTTTTCTCTTCATAAATTTATACTACAATATTAATTAATTTAAAATTAAACTAAAAACTAAATAAAATAATTAGCCTAAACCTCAAACTTACCGAGCACTCAACAATGAGCTTTTACCGATTTCCAATTTCATCCCCTTAAATTTGAAGCAACAGCAAGATTAAAGTAGCGAGCCTCGAATTGACCACCAATCCGTTTGAAGCAGCAATTCCACCGTGGCAACTTGTTTGATGGTTGCTTTTTTTCAATTCGGAGAAGATAAATTATGATTTGATGGCTGCTTTTTGTTTGCAAAATATATAGAATAGTTTGAAGTAATTGACAGCAATATTTGTAACTTAATAGATTTCGTTCGATTTTTTGAGTTTTTTTATCAGCCGACAATGTTATAAATATTAGAAGTAAAAAATAAACAACTGAAGGGCTAATATTAGACTCTGAATAGCGGCGGTGGGTTCCCTCTAAAAATGAAAGATAATATTGCACCAAAATTCAATTAAAAAGTCAATATATATTATAAATAATTATAAAATAACTATTTATTAAAAAAATATTAATATATTAAAATATATTGAAAAAATTAGATGGGTTAACATTACTCCATCATACAACGACGTAGTCTACTATTCAAAGTGCTTATTTTTTTATAAGAAAAACCTTATCAATTTAAAATAAAAAAAGAAACATTCATATTAGAAATTTAAAAACTAAAATACTTGTCCATAAAGGATAAATCCAAAATTAAATATCGGATGTTTAGAGAATGTCATAATAAATAATTAAAGAGAAAATATGATTTATAAATTTTTTTATAAAAAAAAAAGAAAATCCATCAACGATTTTCATAATTTTTTTGAACATTTTAATTTTATCTATAATTTTTTTTTATAAATTTTATAATAAAATTTTAAATATCATTCATTGATTCGCAACTTTAATTGCGTCTTATTTAAACAATGATTTATAATAAAAACATAAAAATTATCCAATTTTGACTCCGAGTTAGATTTTTTTTTAAGCAACTAATAAATTTTTATTATTTATTTGAAAATAATACAAAAGTTAGGGCGAAAATTGAACAAAGAACAAAATTTAGGGGCCAAAGAACAAATCAATGGCGCCTTCGACTCAGTTTCAAATCAAAACAGAGCTTCAAATCAAAACAATGGCTTCGTCTTCTTCACCAATCAGGTGACATAGCCAACCCCAAGGCTTTCGAGAAGGGCCATACTTCGTAACTCATTCGGAGGATTGAAGAATCGGGTACTCTTCTTCGAGCTGATAACACTTTTGGCAATCCAATCAGAACACTAATTTTACAACCTGGAGATATGTTTAATCGACATATTAGGGTGAATCAAGGATCTACAAATGTCTAACGAAGCCTTCAGGTACCAAGCTTCGTTTCTATAAGCAAGAAAATTTATCAGTATCAACTGTCAGATTCAACATCAACATTTGTCCAATTTTGATTCTTGCAGGTAGGGTGTCCTTCTGTTAAAGCATTCAGCTCAGTGAAGAGAGGATTCAGCTTGCCTAAAAGCGACCTCGAGCCCATCAGAATATCGCCATCAGAGTTTCTAACCAGGATTCTAGTACTAGCTTCTCCATGCTTGTTACACGAGCCATCGACGTTCAGCTTCACTCTTGCTGGGTTTGGAGCCATCCATCTGAGGTAAGTAGGAGCTTTCTTGTTGTTTATAGTAGAACTACAACCAAGAGAGATACCAACATTGTTAGTGTTTGTCCATAGTTTGTAAGAAAACGTATTTGCAATATCCATGCTTTTGATGCTGAATGTGATTCTGTTAATAGCTTGATTAATAGAGTAAGAATGGCTAGAAAATTTAGCCCAATTTCTGTTCCTCCAAATGACCCAGCAAACGACTTGGGGGACAACATGAGTTATGTGTTTTTTGCTTTTAGAAAACCAAAACCAGGTATGAAGAACATGAGCGAAAGTCATATGTCTACCAGTCTTAATCTTGAACAGGAAGCTGAAATAGTTCCATAGTTGCCAAGCAAAGCAGCAGCTGACAAAGAGGTGATCTTTGTCTTCGCAACTGTTGCAGAATTGGCACTTTGAAACCATTTGAATGTGCATCTTCATGATTATAATATCAATAGGGATATAACCTTTCAGAATCTTCCAACACAAAAATGAAAATTTTCTAAGAATAGAGGAGCTCCAGATCTTAGAATAAAGGCCAGACTTAGTAAAAGACTTCCTAAGAGTTTCCCAAGTGCATTTAGTATCAAAAGCCTGGTTTTTAGAAAGAGTCCAAATGATTTGATCAGATTTATCCGGGTCAATTCTATACTAAGATATATGTCTGATTCTGTCATTTGGCACAATGTTTTGAAGACAATCAAGATCCCAATTATTGCATTTCCAAAAAGTGTTTACTCTAGCATTTAGAAACCAGTTTTGAGGGTTAGAATCACTTATCAATGGAGGCATGTCATGCCAGTCCTCTAGCCAGAAATCCAGGTGACCTTGACCAAGATTCCATTTGATATACTTCTCAGGAGACCTTTTGATGAGAGAAAGCCTTTTCGAGACATTTGAATCAAATGGCTTACAGGGAGCCTTAATGGCATAAGTGTTAGAGTAGTAAATTTTTTGCATCAAAGTGGACCATAAGCTGTTACCCTTCCTGAAAAGAAACCACATCTTATAAGAGAATGTTAGTTGAATTTCATCTAGGCTTTTAGTTTTTAACCCTCCCTCAGAAAAAGGCCTGCAAAGATGGTTCCATGAAGACCAGTGGATAGCTTTAACCTGGTAATTAGATCTCCCCAAAAACTTGTTAAAGTAAGATTCAATTTTTTTGATAATATTATTGGGAAGAGCAGTGTTATGCATCTAGTAGTATACAATAGGCATTAACACATTGGATATTAAAGTTAATCTACCCCCAAAAGACATATTATTTAAGTCCCAATCACTAATTTTATCCTGAATTCTATCAAGGAGGCTAGAAAAATACTTCCCTATGTTATTACGAGCTATCGTTATACCCAAGTAATTGAAAGGCAGAGAATCAGTGATATAGCCAGTGTTGATCTTAATGTTGCTTGTGTTTGCTTGATTAGCTTTATTGGATAAGATCAGCTTGGTTTTTTCTTTGTTTACAGCCTGCCCAGAGATGAGCTGATATTTGTCAAGGAGATTGCTCAGGATTGAAATAAAGGAGGGCTTGTAGTTTGTGAAGATGAGGACGTCGTCTGCAAAGGCAAGACAGGGCACCAAGAAGCTTGATCTAGCAGCATAGTGAAGGCTTTTATTGTTGTTGAAAAGGTTGTATATCCTTCTGAGTAAGACATCCTCTTCTAAGATAAAAAGGCTAGGAGACAAATGGTCTCCTTGCCTAAGCCCCTTCATCTGATTAAAGTAGCCATTAACTTGACCATTAATAAGAACAGAAATATGGATGTTTGTAATCATGTTTTTAATTAATGCAATGAATTTTTCAAAGAAACCAAAAACCAAAACATGCTAAGACTTTTAGAATAAAGGCATGAGAAAGCTTGTCAAAAGCCTTCGTCATGTCAAGTTGTATGATAACATTGCCAGCTTTAGGTTTTCTGTCAATGTCATGGATCATTTCTTTAGTGATTAAGATATTTTCGTGAATGAGTCTACCCTTAACAAAAGCTCCTGGCATCTTAGAGACAATGTTAGGCATAATATTAGCTAAACGAGAGTTACTTAGGTTAGAAAAAAATCCTGTTAAACATTGTACACAAACTTATTGGTCTGTAATTGCTCTAAGCAATGGGATTATAAGTTTTTGGAATCAGGCAGATGCTCGTAGCAAAGACTCCATCAGGAAAGCTATTGCCTGAAAGATAAAAGTTGAAAGCATTACAAAGATCACTGCAGATTATAGACCAACAAGTTTTAAAGAAGAATATATTGAAACCATCGAGCTCAGGAGCACTGTCATTTTTCATCTTAGAAATAACACTCCACACTTCATCTTTACTGGTTTGTCTAGTGATGGAGATATTATCCTCCTCTTTAACAAGACTGGAGATGTTTGAAAAAATATCATCCTGTAACAAAAGAGTTTCATCATCTATATTATTGAATGAACTAGAAGAAAGAATAGTTTTAAAGAAAGACTCAACAGAATTGGCAAGCTCAATAGGGTTATCAATCCAGACTCCATTATCCTTAATTCCCTTGATGTTGTTTCTTCTCCTTTTCTTGTTAACATAAGCATGGTAAAGCTTTGTATTCCCATCTCCATCACGAAGCCAAGCGTTGTAACATTTATGGTGCCAAAAACTTTCCCCATTTCTAAGAGCTTTGATATACAAGCTATTAGCTTTAGAGAGAGCAGCTCTAGAGTCATTGCTGTTGTTTTCAAGATGAAGAGTCTCCATTTTGACTCTGATTCAAATCTGAATATAAATAAAAAATGGTTTTATGTACATGAGAATCTCTTAGTTATCTCGTAGGTGTTTATCTATGTGTTTGTTTTCTATTTTTTAGCGGAAATAAGTTTTTTTAACCAGTAACAATTTTATTACTAAAATAAAAGTTACACAATGTTTTGGTTAAATTGAGAATTACAAATAGCAGAGGGGAGAATAGCTAGCTATAAAAAGATGGAGGACCTAGGGCAAAGAACAAAGAATATTCATAAATATTCAGAATAGCTCTAAAGAGGGGATCGAGATTCAGAGAGAGCACTCTGCGAAATCCAGTCTCCAATCCAATGAAATACGATCTCCAGTTCACACCCTGAAAATTAGCTCTAAACCAGGTCTTCTAAAACACTAAATATTCAAATTCTCCCTAATCAGCTCACACAAACCCTAGAGATCGAAAACAACCCAAATAGCTTAAGTTGCACCATTCCCAGCGACCAAGACATAAACTCCAATCTTACACAAACTTCTTGAATCGAATCCCCAACTTTAACACTCCCCAAAACTCTACGAAAACCAAATTCACCCAGAACAGGTCGAACTTTAAGCACGCTCAGACCTCAAGCTTCGAATCGCCAGCAAGAACACACCATCGAATCGATTCTAAACTTCAAGCTCACCCAGAATCTCCTGAAACGAGTCTCTAACAAGAATGATCCACTGCTGAGCAGCTCAATTGATCCAAATAACAAGTCGAGACAAGTCATGCAAGAGATGCAACTGAAGATCTACCTACCAAGCGAGTATGCAAGATTAAAGGTAAGATAGAATCAGTTCGATTTTAGTTATTAATTATAATTTTACCCATGCCCAAGCTATCAAGAACAATAATTGATAGCAAAGGGTTATGAGGAATGAAGTTATCAAAATGTAACTTTATTTTACACTTGAGAGTCCACCTTGCAAGCCAGTTGGCTG
Source organism: Limnanthes douglasii subsp. nivea (assembly GCA_036936605.1). Lineage (NCBI taxonomy): Eukaryota > Viridiplantae > Streptophyta > Magnoliopsida > Brassicales > Limnanthaceae > Limnanthes > Limnanthes douglasii. The sequence goes on along the minus strand of JAUPFV010000003.1, from coordinate 110,487,702 downwards.
CAAGTTTTTGCTCTCGATAAGGATGATTAAGAGATACATCTCTCTGCGTGCAACAAGCTTCAGAGTTGAGATTTAATCTTCCAACAGCTGGAGGGGTCCAAAAAAGGTAATTGATTTTGCTCTTTATATTACTGTGAACGTAACAACCTAACTCGTGAGCAGCGTAATCATTGTTTTTCTAGTGTTTAGTTTTGATTACGTTAGAATAATCAAGAGAAGAAATAATATTATTTATATACCTAATAGATGACTTAGCGGAAGTCGAAGACCCTTTGAACTTAACATTATTCCTAGCTTGCCATATGACCCAATTTATGATGGGAGGAAAGATAGTTTTCATGTGAAGTTTAGAAGGGGAAGACCACGACCAATTTCTGGCCATATGAATAAGAGTTATAAACCTGAAGATCTTAACATTAAATAGGTTAGCAAAGTATGACCAAATCTGCCAAACGTGATCACAAGTAACAAAAACATGATCAGTACTCTATAATACTATTAGAAAATAGACATTTAGAAGCAAGTACTAGATGTCTATTTTGCATGGTGACTTTAGTGAGAATATAGTTATTTAGGAGTCTCCAATGTAAAATAGAACATTTCAGAGGAGTGACAAGATTCCAAGCCCTTTCGAAAATGGAAGACTTAGGATAGTTTTGAGCAATACTGTTTAAAGTGTCTTTGATTTTAAATAAACCAGAATTAGAAAGACTCCAAATAATTTTGTCATCCTTATTAGGGTCAATTTTTAGTTTTTTAATAAGACAGATGATAGAGTTAAGGAGAAGAGGACTTATCGAGTTAAAGTCCCAATTATTGCTTCTCCAAAGTTAACAGTGTCCCCCTTGAACCAGTTGTTATCAGAGTCAGCATCAAACGTGATGATTTTGGAGGAGTCCCAAACCAACCGCCCAACATATGCCCACTTGACCTTTACCAATATCCCATGAAATGTACTTCTCAGCTTCATTTCTGATAGCAATTAATCTATTCCAACATAAAGAACCCTTCTTGTTACCAATTTGAGAAGGATGAAGACTTTTACAATAAATACTGTGAGTCAATCTAGACCAGAGAGAAATGTTACTTCTAAAAGAAACCAAAGCTTTAAGGAGTAAACTTTCTGATAGTCTTCAAAATTATGAATATTGAGACCTCCTTCCTTGTAAATTTTGCAAATAGATCTCCAAGAGAGCCACTGGATATTATTATTTTCAGTAGTAGAGCCCGATAAAAATCTATTGAAGATTTTTTCAATTTTGCAGATCACAGAAGTAGGCAGCTTGTAGCTTTGGTACCATTAGAGGAGAATAAGAAGGAGAACATTTTTAATAAGGGTAAGCCTTCCTGCATAAGACAAGCTCTTACCCTCCCAAGCTTGAATTTTGCTGCTGATCTTGTCAGTCAAAGGCAGAAAATTGCTAACTCTATTATTAGAGTTCAAGGAGACACCAAGGTATGTTGTAGGCAGTTTACCAATGCTAAAGTTAGTTAGAATTTGCAGGCTCTTAAGCTTGTTTTGGTCAATGTTGCTGGCAGTGATTAACTGAGTTTTGTCCACGTTAATTACTTGGCCAAAAGCAAATTGATATTCCTGCAAGAACTTATCAATAGTATTCATAGAACTAGTTAGACCATTAGAAAATAATAACAAGTCGTCCGCAAAGGCCCGGCATGAGATTTCAATTTTACTTATACCCTTGAACTTAATATTTTTATCAGTTTTATAACGATTAACCAATCCACTAATTAATGCTTCCTCAGCAAGGATAAATAGACTATGAGATAAAGGATCTCCTTGTCTGATACCCTTGTTGGTTTTAAAGAAACCCACAGAATTTCCATTGAGCAGGATGGTAACATAAACAGATGTAATAATATTGCTGATAATTTTAATGAACTGGTGATTAAAAGCAAAAATAGCTAGCATTTTAAATTTAAATTCACGAGATAGATTTTCGAAATCTTTCGATATGTTAACTTTAATAATAACATTACTACTTTTGGTTTTTTTTTCAGGTCATGAAGAAGCTCTTTAGCAATCAAGATGTTCTCGTGGATTGATCTTCCCTTTACAAAGGCTCCCTGGACATCAGAAATGAGATCAGGTAATAACTTAGCTAGTCTATTATTGATTAATTTAGACATAAGTCTGTTCACAATAGTGCAAAAAGATATTGGTCTAAATTGGTTCCAAAAAATAGGGTTTTCTTTATTCGGGATAAGGCATATGCCAGTGACTTTGATCCCCTTAGGAATAGTCTTTCCTTTAACAAAATCAATCATAGAATTACATATATCAAGTTTGATAATAGACCAACAAGTAGTTAAAAAGCAAGTATTGAAGCCATCAATACCAGCTGCACTAGATGGCTTCAAATACTTAATATCAATAAGATTCTCATCCTCAGTAGGGCTAGAAAGTAAAAAATCATTATCAGAATCAGAAACCATTTTGGGTATATTCTTAAGGATATTGGAACTATGATTATCACTAAAATTAGAAGGAAAAGTAGAAGTAAACATATCGTTGAAGTACTGCACTACTGAAGCATTCATTAGGTCTTCATCAGAAGTCCATTCATTATTAATTTTAAGGGAAATTGTACCAAAGGTACCTACTCAACTATTTTATTGTCATCTAGTACCCAAGGTTTGATCGATTGTCACTTAATACCCAACTCAACTACCTAATTGTCACATAGTACCTAACCTTATTTTAATACCCTAACTACCCTCACCATTCATGAACAGCCACGTAACCAAAATTTCTCTTTCCTTCTCTTTCCTACTTTTCCTTTAATTTTATTTTTAAAAGATCCGTATCTTTCGAACCGGAGCTCGAAAAAAATAAATGAAAGTACCATCACTTTTGTTTTTTAAAAATGAACAAAACTAGATCCATTGATGATATTTTTTTTATTTTTTTAAAAAATAAAATTTCACCAGTTGCAAGCAATTCGCATCTTATCATGAGAATCGTTCAGAAATTGCAAGCAATTCGCATCTTATCATGAGAATCGTTCAGAAATTGCAAGCAATTCGCATCTTGAGAATTGTACCAGGTTTTTTTTCATACCAGTTTTTTTTAATCGTTCAGAAATCCTGAGAGTTGCAAGCAATTCGCATCTTATCATGAGAATTGTTCAGAAATTTGCAAGCAATTCGCATCTTATCATGAGAATCGTTCAGAAATTGCAAGCAATTCGCATCTTATCATGAGAATCGCTCAGAAATTGCAAGCAATTCGCATCTTATCATGAGAAGCGTTCAGAAATTGCAAGCAATTCGCATCCTCAGAATTTGCAAGCAATTCGCATCTTGAGAATTGTACTAGTTTTCTTTTTACCAGCGCGCGCCTATATTTGGTCGGGGGTATTTTTGTCCAAATTTCAGTTCGAGGTACCAAGTGACACTATCCAAAAAGCGGATACCGCCGGGTAATAACATAGTTGAGAAGGTATTTACCGGTACTTTTCTCTAATTTTAATACTGGCAATCCTGTTTCTTCTTCTTTTCCTCTTAACAAAGTTCTGATAAATTTTGGTGTTTAGTCTCCGTCACTAATCTAAGCAGCATGTGTTTTTTTACTGCCATAAGCTTTCCTCCATGGATAGAGCTAGAAGGTTATCAGCAGTTGCTTTGGAGAGGGCAATCTTGTCCTCGATGCACTTACTAACAAGAAATTTATCCTCCAATAAGATAACCTTGGCTTCAGTATCTTTGAATTTATCAAAGATATTACCAAAGGTATCTCTATTCCACTTCTTTAGATCTCTTTTAAGTCTTTGAAGTTTGTTCCAAAAAACATTAAGAGGGCTACCATGCATTCTTCTCTGCCAACTTTCTTCAACATCCTTAATAAAAGTAGGGTCCTTAGTCCACATGTTAAGGAACTTAAAGCTACTTTTAATTCTTCTGTTGTTATTGTTAATATAGACTTTTAAAGGGCAGTGATCAGAGCAGGTACGAGCCAAGTGGCTCACATTGGTGGAGTTAAAACTATTGGCACAGTCTTGATTGACAAACACCCAGTCAAGTCTCCTTCCTTTGAGATTCTTCATCCAGGTATATTTAGTCCCCATAAATTTAGTGTCTTCGAGCTTACAATCTTTAATCCTTTCGTTGAAGTCATCAACACTTTGCTGACAATAACTTGTACAATTGACTTGATTTGTAACAGATCGAGACGTATTAAAATCACCAAGGACTATCCAGTCCTTCACAATACTAGATATATTCTTCAAAGTCTTCCAAAGGTCAAGTCTTCTATTCCTCTGGCACTTGGCGTAAACATAGGTAACATAGATCTTCTTGTCAGCATTAGTAATAAAAACTTCCATGTGTACTAATTGAATGTGATCCAGAATAATAGTGACTTGAGAATCATCCTACCAAAAAATCCATAGTTTGTTAGAAGAACTAGCATAACAATTACTGAATTTTAAATAGGTAAAATGAAAGGCTTTTGAATTAAAAGGAGCTTGATATTATGGCTTAAGACAATAGACTTCAGTCTTCTTTGAGAAGACTTGTTGCATATTTCTCTTATATTCCATGAAAGAATGTTAAACATTTGATTCTTTGCTAGTAGTTTCCGTGGTCTTCACAAAGAGTAAAGACTTAGTAGCCTTAGAAGTCTTCTTTCTCCTCCTTCTCGCCTCCTCAATTTCTGATTGAGTATCTTTTAAAAATTGTTGCTTGTTTCTCTAGCTTTTAACACTGGAGTTTCCGGTAAGCTGCATATGTTGTTAGGATCTGGTGTGTTATAACTAGTTCTGGACCTTGATTGATCAGGGGAGTCTTGAGTGTTAACACACTCAAGATCCTTAATTACATCAATCATGTCTTCAGTAGTATTTTCAACTTGAGAGACAGTTTGAGCCTCATTACTTTTTGCCAATCTTATCATAGATTTGATTTTATGTTTCTGCAAACTAATAGTTAAATATTTAGATGAGTCTTTGATAGTATTCTGGTTGTTTTCAGGTTTAGACAGATCCACGATCTCAGTGCAGTATTTTCTTCCATTATCTTCAAAGACAAATAATTTTTCTTGAAGCTTCTTAGTTGATTTATTTTTTCACTTTTCCATACTATGACCAATGTGATTGCAAAATTTGCAGTACTCTGGTAAACTTTTGTATGCTATTTCCACCCAACAACCGTTATTAGGACCAAAGCCTATCCACATTTGAATTCTGCAACTTACAAGTAACATCCAATCCAACCCAGCCATAGATAGTATTGAATAAAGCCCTGTTCTGAGATGGTATCCAAGTCTTTATAGTGTCACCTATAGAATTGAACAAAGTTTCAGCCATAGGTTGATTGTGGAGATACTCGGGGATCTTTGAAATTCTAGTCCAAACTGGGGTTACTGGACTTTCAATTTTAGGGTTAAAGTTTGGGGACCACTTTAACACCCTCATTATAGTGTTACCAATAGTCCAGGCTGTCTTACTCCATAAGTTACCGTAATCTTCCTTCAAATAAAATTCAAGAAGAATATGATGGGGGTCTCTAGTAGAGAGACTGGCATTTCCTTTGAATTTTCTTTCAGCCATAAACTTGTCCAACTAACTCTTTTTTGGAATGCCATCTGAAAAATTTCCAATAAGAGTGAATTTGGTCAAATTTAATAAGTTGTCCTTAACTTCTTTTTGAAATTGTAGAGAAATATGGTCTTTCTTATAGGCTATTGAATCAGGCTCCATTTTGTTAACATTCGTAATGCTTTTCTTGAAAAAAATCAGTATATTTTTTTATTCTTGATGGATTGCATTCATGTTGTACAGGAAATTCATCCATGGCAAACTTCAAACAAGAAGAACAATCAGAACAAGAAAAACAATAATTCACACCCCACGACAGCCCCAAGGACGAAAATAAACACGATCACGAGAGATGATCAGAGCAACGAGAACCCAAGTAGAGATTTAAAAGCGACAGCAATAGGAGCACAATGTTAGAGGCTAAGGAAAGAGGAATGGAGATGAATCACTCACGAATGCTTTCTAGAGAAAGCATTTCTTGGAGCATTTTTTTGAGAATTTGACACCCTTATTAAGCATGAGTTTTCTTAGCAGAAATAAATTTTCTTTTGTTTTAGAATTTTATTTTTATGATAAATGTTATTTTCTATTTAAGTCACTGCTGTTTGAGATATACATGTTAAAAATTATGGGTTTGTTTTTATAATTATAAATTAGCCAATCATGAATCGGGTCAAGTACTTTTGAACTTTTTTCGTCGGTCCTACTTCATCTTCGTGCGCCACATCCCCTAAGCTATTTTCAAGCCATGAACTCCACTTACACGTCACCTCAAAAATTAGTAAACTCTCCAAAATTGTAAAAAAGAAATCAAGCCTTACGGTGAAGGAAATCAACCCCGATTTCCCCTTTTTCTTTTAGAGGTCTTTTCCCAATCAAGCTCCATCTTCATCCCTATGCGTCTTCAATAATTAAGTCTTCGAGTTCAATTCTTATCCTCTTCAAGAAAATCTATGGAGTAAAAACCATTCAACTAAAGATGTGTTTTTAGAGATGCATTGAAGAATAATCACAAAGGTTTCAAGCACGCAACAGTCCAAATCTAAGGAAAAAGAAGACTATAAGGCGATTTTCTTTTTTAAATCAGATAAGTCTCATCTTTTATCCTCATCTAAATATAAAATTTTTGCTAAATTTTCGTTTTCAAAACCTAGTTTAGGTCAATTTTAAAAAAATAGATACCTTCAAATTTGTCAGCCTTATTAGTGTCTCCCAATGGGATTACAAACATTTTTCATAGAATTTGACCTAATAGATGATGCCTTAATGATTTGGAAAAGAAACGTTTGGTCAGTTGACCAACATTTTTTGCGTCTTTTAAAATGGTATACGAGATTCAATCCTACAATTGAACCTCTCATAACCCCAATATGTGTATCGTACCCCAACATTCCTGAATATATGTACAATTATGACACAATTGTACATATATCCTCCTCAATTGACAGACCCTTTACTATATGGTCATTGAACAAAATAGGACTAGATTCAATAATTGCAAGTCATGGATAGAGCTTGATGTCTCCAAACCATTGCAAATTAAAATCTAATTTCAATTTGGTACAAAGGATGGTTTTTGGCAACATATTATTTATGATGAAAACCCCTCCCATTGTACCAAATACAAACATTTAGGTTACAAACTAAATGATTGTAAAAAAACATTTGAGAAACATAAACACAAATACTAATCACTTAAATAATCAAGTTAAAGCTAAAACTGATAATATCAACTCATCAAATAATTTTACTTCGTTATTAAAACAGAACATAAATTAGAATTCAGTAACTGTAAAATCTCTAAATAAATCAAATATTTTAATCAAGTTAAGATTCTTAACCTTGAAAATCTTGAATAAGAGAACCCAGATCCTGTTAGCAATGCTAACAAATCTTACTCCCTTGAAAATTCATCTACAGATTCTCTGCACTAACTTAAAGTTAGTAACCTGGAAACCCTTAATAAAGAGAACTTATAACTTGTTCGCAATGCAAAGAACTATAATTCTCTGGATAATCTAAATGTTTATAAGGATAAGAAGATAACCATAATCCATTCATCAACATTGGAGAAATTATAAAAGCTCTTAACACTTTAGAGATTGGCAATACATTCAATTCTCCAAATGAGTATAAAAACCTTGACTCTGAAACAGAAACCTTGCACCATATTCTAAAATATCAAAAAAAATATGTCACCTAGAGGTAATAACTCAAATGAACCACATTCAAACTTAATTTTAAAGAAACTTTCATCTTTATCTGCTAATAATATTACTAAATTAATTCCTAAAGAGAAACTAAAAGCAAACATGAAAGCCTTAACCAGAAATGCATCCAAAACAAAGTTAACACCTTTCACAAAGGTCTCCACTAGACTTTCAACCTCAACATTAAAATGACTATGAAAGTTCCCAACTAGAATGCCAGAGGGACATGCAACAGAGTAACTATCAGAATGCTAAAATCTATAATCAAGTCTAAAAGAATTGACTTTATAGCTCTTCAAGAGCCTATGATCAATCCCGACAAACTCACTGAAATTATAAAGTCATTAACATTTACCTCTGGTTGTGCAAATAAAAACAATAAAATATGGGTAATATGTAAGGAAAACTTCCATATTACCACATTAATATATAATGAACAAATTTTGCATCTCTTTATTAATCACCCCATGATTCGCAGGGAGTTTTTAGTTTTAATATTTCATGCTAAAAGCCTTAGAACATTAAGACATGAAGTAATGAAAAAATTAAGAGAGATATTTAACATTAATCAAGAATGGTTAGTATTAGGTGAATTCAATGTCATTTTTTCCAATGATAAGTAGCCCATTGCCTATCTTTGTCCCAAAACAATATAAATGACTTCAATGATACCATCCTCGATTGCCAATTTGAAGATGTTGGCTTTTCAGGCTCAAAATATACCTGGACCAACAATAGAGTTTGGAAAATATTAGATAGGTCCCTATATAATGCTCAATGGAAAGATTATTTTGTTGTCACAAGGGTGAAGCATCTGGCTAGAATTGGCTCAGATCATTCACCATTGTGCCTAACCAGTTCTGAAAATACAACCAAACCCAAATCTAATTTCAAATTCCTCAATATGTGGATTTTCCATCTAGAGTTTTTACAAATTGTGGAGGAGAATTGCCATGGAAATATCACTCAAAATTATTTACAATTTGTTTTCTCCAAACTCAAAAGATTAAAGTATAAACTAAAATAGGGATATTAGAATACTTTTGGCAATATTTTTGGAAGCCTTACAAACTATGAAGAGGAAGTTAAATTCCTTGAAATCTTCTTTGAAAACTGAAAATCTAATAAAGATAAAATAAAGATCTGTAAGACGCAAGCCAAAATCTGAACCTTCCAGTCAAAGAGGAAGTTTTTTGGGAGCAAAAATCTTTCATATCTTGGACTAAAAATAGAGACAGAAACACCTCTTTCTTTCACATTTTTGTTAAAAAAAGAAGAATAAAAAACAAGATTAATGGAATTGGGCATAATGTTACATGGACTGAAAACACATTAGGCAATCTTATTGTTGATCATTTTAAACATATTTTAAACAATTTATCTAATAAAACTTTGCTGACTTTCAAAACATCATTCCAAACTTAATCGCTGACCAAGATAACTTTTTCTTCACTGTCCCTCCAATTGTAGATGAAGTTCTTAAAGCCATTCAATCTCTTATCCCCAACAATGTGACTGGACTTAATGGCTTTAACATTAAATTCTATATAACTTGATATGACATAATTAAAGAAGACCTTTGTAAAGGTATAATAAAATTATTCAATGGTATCCCTACTCCAAAATAAGTATATGTCACCTCTCTTTGATTGATCCCCAAGAAAGAGTCACCTAAAAAATGGAGTGATTTTAGGCCCGTAATCCTATACAATGTTTTTAACAGAATTATTTCAAAATTGATCAACAACAAATTGACCTTAATTCTTTCGAAAATTATCTCTGATGAGAAGTGAGGTTTTGTCAACAATAAGTACATAAATTAACATATTCTAATAGCTCATGAACTTATCCATGACCTGGAAAATAAACCTAGAGGTGGTAACCTTATTTTCAAACTTGACATGGATAAAGTGTTTGATAGGCTTTTAATCACCTATCTACTCAAAATTTTGGCTAATTTTGGTTTCAATAACATATTCATTGCGCTTATCAACCAATTCATTATCCACGCTCAATTTTAAGTCATAGTTAATGGATTTCTCCATGGTTTTTTCAGCTCTTCCAATGGTGTTAGGTAGGGTGACCCTCTGTCACCCAGCCTATTCATCATTGATGAAGATTATTTCATTAGAGGTGTTAAATATATTTTTTCAAAAAAGCCAATCTATGTAATACCACACTAGATTAAATATTCTAATTTCTTGTTTACCATATGAAGATGACATAATAATATACATAAATAGATCTTTAAATAACCTTAAAAAGAGTTAGAATTTTAATCATTATCAAAGGGTTTCTGGTAAAAAATCTCCACATCTAAATCCAAATTTATAACTTCAAAGATAATAAACAGAGAAAAGCTTATTTCCATAAACAATATCATTGGTTTCAATCACTCTAATATCCCCGTCAAATACTTAGTAATTCAAATTCATCCTAGTAAGAGACCATGTTACTTTAATTATCATTAAAATCAGGAAAATAAACCTTGAATGGGACTGCAAAAATATTTTATTTGGAGGCAAGATGGTACTTATTTAATCTGTTTTAATGACCATCACCTTCTATAGCATCCAAACTTACTTCCTCCATAAATCCATTATTGAAACAATTATTAGAATATTATACAAAATTCTTGTGGATAACAAAGAGGATAAGAATGTGATCATTTGGACAAGTTGGTCCAATCTTTGTAAACTCTGTAAAGAATCTGGTTTAGATTTTAGAAACATTATTGATGTCCGAAATACTCACTCTTGTAAAGTAGTGGTTTACATTTAGAAGCAACCAATCTTTATGGGAAAAAAATAATACATTCCATTTATTAGCCAAACCTTCATCCATTACAAATAAACACAAAACCAAAGGACTCAAAACCTTAATAAGAATTCTTGAAATTAGGAAAACAACTGAACCTTTTATTCTCTGGGATATTGGTAATGTGAACTGTTACTTTTGGTTTGAGAGATGGTGTCACAACATCCATCTCATCATTCTCCTTGAAGGCAACAATCTTTGGTATCATACTACCAAGATAAAAAAAACTTATGGGACAATAATTCTTAGAATTAGACAAACTAATAAATAATGTTACTTCAATAGATATTAACTAGATAACAAATTTCACTCTTCATGATAACAAACCAAAATCAATCAAATCGAATGCTTCTAAAATTGATCAGTTCAATTTCAAATAAACTTATGAAAAATTAAAACCAAAACAACCTATATATATAACACAAAGAAAGATATGGAACTCTGTTGCTCCAAAGAAGTGTTCTTTCACTCTTTGGAGAACTCTTAAAGGCTTTATCCCTGTTAATTCTATACTTCAATGCAGAAACTTTACACTTGCATCAAAGTGTCAATTATATTCCAATATAGAAATAATTGACCAATTCTTTGTTAACTGTCATGTTTTATTTGAAGTTTGGCAACATTTTTCTAGTTTGTTTGACATCTTTATTAAAAATCACTTCACATTTCTCCACCTTATTAATGTATGGTTTTCATAAAAAAATAAACAAAAACAAATCAAAACTATAATCCTTGCTATTATAAGTTAGCGTATTTGGAATGCCATGAATAATGTTAAACATAATAACACTTCTATACCAGCCCGAGATATGAATAACAAGATTATGCATATCTTATTTAAACTGGAGTGCTCTAACTTACTATCAAAGAAAGTCTGGAGTAATGGTTCCAAAATAGCAAAACACTTCAATTGTTTCAATCATTCGATCACCAAAAATACTATAGTCTATGTTAAATGGCACCCCCTTTTAGGTAATCGGATCAAACTAAATACTAATGGAGCTTGTTACCTAAATAGGGAATCTAGTGGTTATTTTTTAATCAGAAATGCAAATGGTATTATGATTTCCTCTGGTTGTAGACTTTATGGGAAACAATCTCCCATAATAGCGGAAACCAAATCTCTTCTCGATGGTTTAATCTTATGCATCGGTCTTGATCTTAAATATGTTTATATTGATATAGACTCAAAAATTATATTTGATTCTTTGACATATGGGCTTGCTCCATGGTCCCTATCTCCTATTATTTCTTGCTGCCGCAATCTCATATCATTACCATGTACTTAAGACTTATTTACAGAGAACAAAACTTGGCAACGGATTGGCTTGCCAAATTTTGTCTTAAAGATAAAACAGATAAAAATTTGTCTCTAGGTGAGGATCCAACCCAGCCTAGAGCTATTGTTTTTAATTTTTTTTAAATATTAGTTATTTGAGACTAAATAATTAGTATTAATTCTTGCTTTCACTATCTTTTATCAACTTTATTTATTAGCTAGTTTATTAGATATGATCTAACAAATGTAAGCATATTTCTAAAAACCTAACTTGCTACTTTTTTTGCTTTATTTCTAGGTTCTATCACACAAACACCACAAGGCCGAGTTGAGAACTCTTTGAAGAGACAACAATAAGGTTATCGGAACTAAAATAAAACGAAACTCAAGTGAGGCTACCATACAGGCTTACTGAAATGCTACACAATGCAAGGTCTTCATAAATCCATTGTATTGTACTGTGCGGTTGAATTTTGTTTTTTTGGTAATTGGTTTTTTGTTACAAATTATAGGTAGATGTAGTTTAGATTTTAGAATTATGTTCATTCTGTAGCTGAATTTTTTATAGTTACAGGTAAAATGTATACACATTTTTAGTTTAGGGTTTGGAAAATGTTCAAACTATATGGGTTAATTTCTATCTAGTTATGCATCTTGATGGAGGGTTGTTTCACAACCGACAAGAATATTTTATTCAAATGAACATTCTTTTTTTGCACAAAGAACTTAGCCATGAGCATAACCTTGTATGAAGATAACTCAACACCAAGTATTCATGGCTTCGTCTTGAATATTCATTTACTCTTCATTAGCTTTTGACTCTTCATGTGCTTCACAAGAATCTAGGTGATCATCTTCTTGAAAGATCTTAGTTCTTCTTTCACAGACGTAAGTCACTTCTCTTTATCATTGATCTTGATATAACCTTGATATATTTCGGGTTCAAGAATATATCTCTACATTTCAAACGATAAACACATAATCAATTACATCTGCAAATCGTAACTCTGCGTCTGTTTGCTTGGTCTATGTGCTCTATCCCTCGTTAGCTGATAATTGTCAAGCTCATGTTGCTCTCTCATCTGATCATCCGAATGTCCTAGAATTATAGACCCATTGTTTGCTTCAGACTCACACAGTGGTTGGACTTCCTTTGTATGACCTGAAGCATAACGAGGCCCAAAGTCTTGTTATGTAGAAGCATCACCAGCTTTACTTTGTATATAAGATCCATCATCAACATGATATCATTTCGTGCCGGTAGTAGGTTGAGTCTTCACCACCTTATTTAATGGCATGTCCTCTTCATTGAAAAATCACATCTCTGCTTATCAAAACCTTCTGACGTCTAGGTTGAATGCACCACAACCTATACCATATTACTATTTTTGGATAGCTGGAAAAAAATATTAACGGCTATTGGCTTAAGCTTATATTGTTTCATATGTCGTAGGCAGCACATCTGAACACTCTCAAATATTCAAACTTAAGTCTTTATCAGTTCAGGCCTCTTAAGGGAAAAGAAACTTAAGCGTCATATATTGACTTATGTTTATGATACATGCAGTCGTTGTAACGACTTCTATCCGGAACATTTGACTTATTCCAGTTGTATGAAGCATATATCTAAGTCGTTCCAACAAGGTTTGATGTATTCTCTCAACAATACTGTTATGTAGGAGAGTCCTACTTACGGGTTGGTGTATAGAAATTTCAAGCTTCACACTATAGCTAGTGAACTACTTATTCAAATATTCTAAGCCATTATAAGTTTGAAATTTTTTCAACACTTTCCTAGTTTGTTTATCTACCAAATTATTCAAGTTTACAAAGGAAACAAACGCTTCATTTTGTCTTTAAAAGTAGAACTAATACTTCTTATAATAGTCATCAATCAGTGACATAGAGTACCTTGTACCACCTGGGGTAGGTAGCCGTTTTGGACACCAAAGGTCTGAATTAACATAATTAAGTACTCTATTTGATGTCTAGTTGCTGGGAAGAAACTTCACCATATTCCTCTTACCCAATACACAGCTTTTACAGAATCTCAGATTCTGAACTGTTATATCATCTAACAATCCTTGTTTACTTAATTCCTTCAGTATCTTCTTACTTAAATGCCTCGATCGATAATTCAGCAACCTAGTAGAATACTTCATCATACTATACAAACACCCTACCACTATAGATCCCCTTAAAACTTACATACCATTAGTCATATTAGCTTTCATAATAACAAATGATCCTTGCAAGAGGTCAAGTCTGCCCTCTCCACCCATATAAGTAAAACCTTCATCATCTAACATCCCAATAGAAAACATGTTACGTTTAACTTCAGGTACATACCATAAGTTTTTAATCACTCTCTCAAGTCATGCAGGAAAATTGAGCCGAACCGTTCCAATACTTTTGATATCACTGGACTCGTTATTCCCGATGATGATCCTTCTACCATCAAGCATTCAGATGTCTTCAAATTAATGCTTACTAGAAATCATATGGAAGGATGCACCCGAATCCAGTACCCATTTATTGTTTTACCTGCACGAATAAGAAGTCATTAACCCATCAATGTACTCACAATCATCTAACATTATAGCAACATTTCTTTCTTCGGTCTTCTAAGTCATGTTTCAAGCTTCACTAGAGTTCTAAAGCGGATAATATCACATTCGTTGGTGTGAGATATATTCTAACAATAGTATCAGAGCAAGTTTAAATGATGTGAGATATTTCTAACATAGTATCATAGCAAGTTTAAGTGAGAGTGTTAAGAGTAAATTTGGTCCTGCATCTCACATCGCTTAGACTTGAGCGAACCAAAAAGCAAAAGTCGTGCGGACTCTATGGCCCAAAGCGGGCAATACCACATTTGAGTGTTAAGAGTGAGTAAACTTGGTCATTTATCCCACATCGCTTAGACTGAAAATAATATATACAATATATAGGTGAATGAAACATCTCAACTAATATGAGACTTTTGGGGAGTGAACCAAGAGCAAAATCGTGCGGGACTGTATGCATAATGGACAATATCATATTAGTTGGTGAGATATATTCTAACAAATGGTATCACAACTGGAATTCGTCTCCAAAAGAGAGCTATGCTGGAGCCAAATGTAATGACCCGATGACTTAGCCAGAACCAGTAGGGCCGGCTCGCATGAACCCAAAAGAGGCGTGTAACAAGTGACAGGGTGTGGGAAGACGACTACTCATCATGGGGCCTAATGAAATAGCGAGTGCGTGCAGAGATGGCTGCTCCCCTGTAAGTCCCCGAAAGAGGCGTGCAGAGTGTGCAAGGAGACTCGTCTTAGGTTGTGGGGGGGGGGATGCGTAACATGGCGCAAGCAGATTGGACGAAAGAGAAGTGCGCCAACGTAGGAGTCATCAAGCAAGTCAGGTGGGGACTAACAATCACCGAAGCCTCGTTGCAAGACACAAGATCAATAACAAGACTTGGTCGTAGCCATCTAGATTCAGTCGTGCTGATCGTGGCGAAGACGCTCACGAATTGGGTGTGCTAGATGTCATTGTCCGCATTTCTCAATAGACAAGCTATCATCTACCTCGTTATGGAGATAATAATATGCTCATACGACCTACCGATATTAACGGAAGTCTTCATATGAAGGTACTTATACTCAATTCCTCTTATCCAACCATAATAATACTGCTTGTGTATCATATGGAAAAGGTTGGCTTGTGCCGTAAAACATGCTCGGTACAGACCTCTCATAAACAAAATAGTTAAACTCATAACAAAATTGTAACCTAATAATAACTTTAAAAACGTAAAATAAGATACGTTCGAGTAATGTTGTTCACGGATTACTATTTACATCAAAAGTTACACATTGGGTGTTCGGATAGTGTTGTTCACGAGTTACTATTTACATCGAAAGTTACACATTGGCTGCTAAAAAATAAAAGACTCGTGACTAGTGGTGTTGCCTTTAATGGGAATAATATATTTATAAAAAAAATAAATATAAATTAGATTAAAAATAATTATATGAATGGTGATGATAAAATTGAAGACGAAATATATGCTATATCTCAAGAGCCATACAAACACATGGACTATTGCTTTTAAAAGGGAAAAGAAAGGTATTGGACTACCAAATAAGTAAGGTTTTAAGGGTAACAAAATTTTGACCAATTTCAAAACTTATTAAAAGTATTATTTATTCTCTATCGGTTAAGATATTTTCAACCAGTGAGGGAAGCTTCCAACGGCTAAATATAAATGGTCCAACGGATGAAAGGGTCTCACCCGACGGATGAGAAGGTTTCAGCCGTCGGGAAGTTCCCCGCAACGGATCCAAAAGTAAAATAATAAAAATTCAAAAACACTCAAATTTTGAGAGTGGTTAATTTTTCTTTGGACCCCAATTTAACCAAAACCAATAAAAAAACTTACAGGTTGAATGAGACTACCACCTAGATATATATGTTTGGTTAATTTTTCTCTCCCTATGCCATAAGATGATACTTTCTCCATCTTTAAAAAGAGCATCAAATTTTTTAGATATGCTGATTGGAAAATTGTTACGTTGTATGTATCAGTTCTTTTATGGAAACAAGACTTGAAATCTAGTAAAAATGCCTAAAAACTAAAACCATTAATGGTAAAATTTTATAGACCATGAAAAAACGTTAACTTGGAATGTATAATGTGAGGTTCAAAGCAACACGAGTTGAGATTAGTGCGTCGAAGGAAAAATAATTGACGACGTTGAATAATCTCTCGTGGTTAAACAACTTAACATTCTAGTTTTAATTGGAACAAATTTCTCAATCCGATATTTAATTATATAGATGATGTGCAAATTGCTTTCTGACATTAAAAATCTTCACGTAAAACTATAAACTTTAAAACTATAAAGCCACAAAATATTTAGGAAAACAACTGGGTCTATAGTTCAAAATGAGTTATCAATGGTCAATAGTACTCTTCAAGGTAACTATATTTAAGATTCCATTAAGTTTACGAAAGGGAGAACTATTTTTAAAGTTGATTTGACACGTGTTCGTTTTATAAATTTGGGTTTTATTGGTATAGTAACTCAGTTTGACACGGGATTGACACGGGTGCGATATTTTTCTTTTACATAGAAATCTTGATGAATAAATATATTTGCTATACATATGAAAATAAAATGAGGTTTATAGTTTGAATATGTTTATTTGGTACGTAAAAATCTCAAGTTAACTATACTTGAAATTTTTTTATGAAAAAAAGATATTCCAAAATTGAGTTTATATATGGAAATGAGAGTTTTCTCCAAGAACCTATAGTTCTTTCGGCACTTTTCATCCCGGCTCCGGTGCCATCTCTGGCATTTGACTTATTTGTTAGTTGTTCTTCCCTGTTCCGGTGTCTTCTATTGATTGCCTTCTTAGCAATCAGCCTTTCTCCTTGGTTCTCTTGCTCTGTTTTGATCATGGAGAACAGAGTCTTCAAAGATGATGATTTTCCAGACTTAAAGAATTATTTGAATAACGCTGCATCTACAATCAGGAAATCTTATTTAGAAACTGTCAAAGAGAAACCATTGATTAAAGAAACATCTCCATAATTTTTTAAAGATTCGGTTAGTCATATCTCTATTCAATACTCGGGAGAAACTAAGGAGCGTCTGTTAATGCAAAGCAGAACCACCTTGATTGGGAAGTTTGCTGATGGAATTCCCAAGAGATCCTCTCTTCAACATTTTCTGGAATCATTCAAGTTTAGGGGTGCCTTTAGTTTTATTTCTATTGACTCTCGCCATGTTTTAATTGAATTTTGCCTTAAGGAAGACGTTAGCCTTCTCTGGTCTAGAAGTGTATGGGCTGTAGATGGGAAGAGTATGAGACTTCTAAAATGGGGACCTGATTTCAATAGGAATGTTGAAAACCCTGTTGTGCTGTTATGGGTAAGGTTTGAAAGGCTACCAGAGTTCATGTACAACATATCAGTCATTAACGATCTCGCCTCAACACTTGGTATAGTGCATCGTATTGTGGTTCTGGATAAGAATAGGGCAAGCAGGAATGCTTGCTATACCCAAGTTGAGATTAATATTGCTTTGGATCTTAAAAGAAGCATGTGGGTCGGATTTGGTGAGAATGATGGAGTATGGATTGGGATCAGTTACAAGAACGTTCCTGGTTATTGTTCGCATTGTCATCATCTGGGTCACATAGTTAAAGATTGTAGGAAGATTGATAGTAAGAAAGATAATAAAGATCAGTCGAATGAAGTGAAAGATTTATTAGAAAATGATTCCCAGAATTTTGTTAATATTGTGAATACATCTCAAGATCTTAAAGATCCTATAGTTACTCAGTTACAAACAGTTACTAAAGTTTACAAGAGGAAGTTAAAATCTATAATTACTCCTAAAGATGCTGTGTCTGGGAAGGATGATGTTGTGAAGGATTCTTCTGATATTGCTCCCATTATGGTTGAAGATAGCAGTTCCTCCAAGAATGATCAGGAGATCATTGGTGCCCTCCATAAACTGGATTTGGTGTTTCATAACAGTGTTGATAAACAGAATTCGGGTAATACTTCTCCAATTCTGAGAAATATCGGTAGCTGTGATGTTTCCCCAGGTTCTAATTCCTTGTGTGCTTCCCCTAGTGTTACTTCTCCTCATTTTGACTTTAATCAGATCATTACTTAAAAGATTAAATCTGCCAATAAGAAAAAGAATTGTAAGAAGCTATTTGTTAACTCTCTAAAGAAGAAGGAGAGCAAAAGGTTAAAGTCTTTATCTGATAATGATAAAGATATGTAGCTGGAATGCTCGTGGCATTAATAACTCTTCTACCTTATCTAGGCTTACTTCTATGGTTCAAAGTGAAAAAATTAAAGTTTTTACTATTCAGGAGCCTATGGCTAATGTGGATAAAATGGGGAAGATCTCTAAGAGAATTGGGCTAGTTAATTTCGCTTCTAATTATTCTAGTAAAGTTTGGGTATTCTGGGCGTCTAATGTTAACCTTTCAGTTAAGGTTGATAATGATCAGTTTTTGCATATGGACATTACCACCAGTAACTTATATTTTAATTTCACTTCTGTGTATGCTAAGAACCATCGTTCTCTTCGTAAGATTCTTTGGGAAAATTTACTTTCTCTTGTTGATGATAGTAATCCTTGGCTTCTTGCGGGTGATTTTAATTCTATCACTAGTTCTGATGATCAAATGGGCTGTTCTAGTTTTGATATTGGAAGCTCAGAAGATTTTAATGAAGCTATTATAGCCTGTAATCTTGAGGAAACCGGGTTTGTGGGTTCTAGATTTACTTTGAGCAATAATCGTTGCTGGAAAAGGCTTGACAGAACTCTTATCAACAATTGTATGCCCTCTACTGTGAGTAGTATTCAGGTGTTTCACATGGTCAGAACTTGTTCTGACCATGCCCCTTTGCTTATATCTCTGTCTAATAATTCTAACTCTGTTTTACATTATAACAAATGCAATTTTAAATTCTTAAATGCTTGGACTAATGACTCTAATTTTCTAAGTCTTGTCAAGCAGAATTGGGATATTCCTTGTCATGGCAGTCTCAATAATGTTTTTTGGTACAAATTAAAGAGACTAAAGAAGATGCTTAGAGATTGGAATGCTAATCATTTTGGGAATATTTTTAATAAGGTGAAGAAGGCTACTGAGGATGTTAAGCTTAAGGAGGCTAATCACCTTAGAGAGAACAACATTAGTTCTAAAGCTAGCCTTGACTTATCTAATAGTACTCTTATTCAGGCTCTTAAGGATGAGGAATCCTATTGGAGACAAAAGTGTTTCAACACTTGGTTGAATGAGTCTGATGGTAATACCAAGGTTTATCACAGATATGTTTCTAAGCAGCGTAAAAAGAATTTTATAAGTGGTACAAAGGAGAATGAAACTTGGCTATGTAGTCAAAATGAAATAGCTAAGTCTGCTGAATCTCATTTTAAAACTATTCTTTCTATTAATGCTTATGATAACACTACTGTTATTGATATGCAGGATGACATTCTTTCTAATATACCTAAGATCATAACTGACTCTGACAATCTCTCAATGCTAAGTCCTACCAGTACTGATGAAGTTTGGACTACTATCAACACTATGAAGAAAGATAGTGATGCTGGCACTGATGGTTTTAATACTTTTTTCCTTAAAGCTTGTTGGGATATTATTAAGGTTGATATGTGCAACTCTTTGAATGCCTATCTTAGGGGTTGTAGTGTTCCTAAAGGGGTCTTTGCCACTGGAATTTTTTTAATTCCTAAAGGTTCTAATCCTATTAACTGGGACAACTACAGACCCATAAGTCTGTGCACTATTTTCAATAGGGTTATTTCTAGTCTTTTAAATCATAGGCTTGCTGTTTTACTCCCTAAAATTGTTTCTAGAAACCAGGAAGCCGTTGTGAATGATAGGCTCATACATGAGAATATATTTATTGCTAAAGAGATGCTTCATAATATTAATAAAAGGCCTGGTAAGGGTAATATCATCATGCAATTGGATATGACAAAGGCATTTGGCAGAATGTCTCATGCCTTTGTCTTAAGGGTTTTATCTTGTTTCGGGTTTTCTAAGGAGGTTGTTGGTATTGTGAACACTTTAATTTCTAATGTTATGGTTTCTGTTCTAATTAATGGTCTGAGTGTTGGTTATTTTCCTCAAAGTAAAGGGCTGAGACAGGGAGATCCCTTGTCTCCTAGTCTCTTTATTATTGCACAAGATATGTTAATAAGAGGGATTCAAGTGCTTTTCAATGCAAATGATAGTATGAGATATTATAATAAGGCTAACTATCTTTTACCTAGTTTAGCTTTTGCAGACGATATCATTATTTTCACCAATAGTTTACCCTCCACCATCAACAAGCTGAGTGACCTGCTTAACAAATATCAACAGATTAGTGCAACTAGACTGAAGCTTGCAACTGGCTTCAATATTGAATCAGCTCCTTTTGTCTACTTGGGGATCACCATTTCTGCAAATAATAAAGGGAAGAATTACTTTCCCCTTATAGAGAAAATTCACAATAAGATTCAGGAGTGGGATATTTAAAACTTATCTTTTGGAGGCAGATTATCTCTTATATCTAATGTGCTTCATCCAATTTTTTGGAAGTTATCGAAAAACAAAGATTTTAACACTTCTGATACTTGGAATGTTATCAGAAGCAATTTCAATAAAACTAATTTTCTCAAAACGATTTGGAGTGATTTTATTCCAAAAAAAAATTCTTTTTTATGTTGGAAAATTATTAAAAATTATGTCCCTATTGACAGTATCCTTTCTAAAATACATTTGGTCATAGTTTCTAAGTGTCAATTCTGTTGCAGTTGTGAAGAGAAAAATCATCTCTTCATCAACTGCAACTATGCTTGGGCCATTTGGAATTATTTCGGGTGGCTGTTTAAGGTCCCTATTTATAGATATATGACTTTAAATCATTTGCTCATGACATGGTTCAGTTTTTCTAATTGTAAATTTCATATAACTCATTTAGTCCCCCAAATTATCTGTTGGACCATCTGGTTCAACAGGAATAGTTCTAAATTCAACAACACCCATGATGATTTTCAGGGTGCTGTTGATAGAATTTTTAGAGTTATTCTGACTATTGATTCAGGGGACAAGTTAAGGTCTAAGCATTGGTCTTATGCTTATAACGCATGTGCTGCGATGGGATGTAAGTCTATTAATAGAAGGAGGAAAGGTGCTGTGTACCTGAAATGGCTTGCTCCTCCTTCTGGCAGGTTGAAGGTCAATGCTGATGGTGCGTGCCATTTTTCTGGAGAATCCAGTGGAGGGCTGATTGTTAGAAATGACAAAGGTGATATTTTAAGTGGAAAAGGATTTGTATTTGGGAAGCTTACCCCTTTTTAGGCCGAGTGCAACGCAGTCGTCGAAGGGCTTCTCATTTGCAAGCACAATGGTTGGGAGAATGTTGATTTAGAGTCAGACTGTCTAACTCTAATCAACATGCTTGCAAATGATCTTTATGCCCCTTCTCTAGAACCTCTGGGTATCCTTGTAGAAGC
Organism: Limnanthes douglasii subsp. nivea; assembly: GCA_036936605.1. Lineage (NCBI taxonomy): Eukaryota > Viridiplantae > Streptophyta > Magnoliopsida > Brassicales > Limnanthaceae > Limnanthes > Limnanthes douglasii. The sequence continues at coordinate 110,465,795 of JAUPFV010000003.1, read as the reverse complement.
CTGATTAGGCCAGGAATGACTCTCCGTCACATATCCAGAGCTCAGAATCAAGCTGCGGACTGGATAGCGAAGAGAGCCATTACTGCTCATCAAAGCTTTTCTTTTGTGGGTTGGAATGCTCCTCCTCAGCTTCTAGCCATTACTACGTTAGAAAGCTTGGGATTGGGATATGTCGATTTTGATTAGGGTTTTGGGTTGACTGAAGATGGGTGTGTCTGTGCTCTGGTGCACTGCACCCAGTATAAGGGTGAGCGTTGACCATGGAGTGCAGTGGGATCTGAAGCTTTGGTGCACCTCACCCTGGTCCGTCTTCTCTTCCCTGGAGAAGAGGAGCGTTCAACGGAGTTAGCGTCAACCTTGAAGCTGCAGATGGGAGCACGGAAGGGAGTATGAATCGATTTTGGCTAGGATTTTGGGAAGGCTTGAGGTTGTGGCTGTTGAAGATGGGTAAGTCTGCTCTCTGGTGCACTGAACTCTGTATAAGGGTGAGCGTCGACCATGGAGTACAGAAGTTGGGATCTGAAGCCTGGTGCACCTCACCCCGGTCCGTCTTCTCTTCCTTGGAGAAGAGACTCGTTCAAACGGAGTTAGCGTCAACCTTGAAGCTACAGATGGAAGCTTGGGTGGGAGTATGGTTTGATTTTGGCTAGGGTTGAGCTGGTTGAGAGAGCTTGGATGGTTTCTGAAGTTGGATCGTGAGGTTGAAGACAGTGTTTTGATTCAATTTAGGGTTTTTTCGCAGTAAGGTATTTGGCGAATTAGGTCTTTCTGTGTTTTAGGGCTTTTTGTTTAGGAGCCCCTCTTCTTTGTGTCGTTTTTCAATTTTTCCCTTCTTCTATGTAAAACTCCCAATTTAATAATTCATTATTTCTTTTGTTTAAAAAAAATTGAGTTTATATATATATTAAAATTAATAATTTATATTTTTTATTGTAATATTATATGAATTTTATTTTATATAACTATTAGGACATAAATCAAAATATTATATAATACTCTAATTAACAAAACTGAAAGATGAGGTTTATTTTTCGAAATAAGTGTAGTCCTAACTCACCTCAAATGCAACATATCAAAGTCACGTGTTTTTTAAAAACAACCCAAAAGCAACCCTCATAACTGGTGTGGTAAACGAATATGTGCATATCAAATTTGATTTTTCTATTTTTAAAATTAATTTTTTTAGAATAAGCTATTAACTAAAAAATAATGGTCTATACCCGAATCAGACAAATCAAAATAATTTTTTTTAAATGATATTTAATTATATCATTATAATAAAAAAAAGTGATGTCGAAATTTTGGACTTAAAATTTTGGAAGCAGGGTTTGCTGTCATTTTTTGTGAAGATAAAATATGGTTGGAAGATATTTAAATTAAGTGTTTAAATATTGTATCTATTTTTAAGTCAAGGGTGGAGATAATAGAGGGGCTAGCTATTAATACGTAGAGAGAATATTTCAATCCATTACTATCTTTTTTGGATTATATATAGGATAATTTCGGATATGTGGCCTAATCGGACCGGGTCATGCGTATGGGTTAGTCTCATGAGCTACCAGGCCCAAGAACAAATAAAGCTGGCACATAGCTTAGTCACTAGGCACTCAACTTACTCAACTTACTCAGGAGAGTTTTTATTATGAGTTTACAATGCCCTCTAAGATAAATACGATCCACTTCCATTATTAGCCTCCAATAATATCTGACCCTATCATCTACCTCCCTTAGCTCTCTCAGAAGCATTTTGGGAGAGCTAATATATCTGAACAGCTTCCGATGGGTTTATTTAAGAACAATTACTATCCAAAGTCGCACATTTAAACCATTTACTTTTAGAAACATTTCAATTTTTTACTGGACCCACGAACTCATTTTACCCTAGGTAAAACCATTCAATGAAAAAAAAGAAACGATTACACTCCTCTAGAGCCCCCTAGCTACCGTTGTCGATTCTCATTCCCTAGTAGGGCCTTCAAACGTTTCTTAGTCCTTATATAAATTTATTTCATCTTTGTAACACTTCTTATTTCTAGAGTGAGAAAGAGCTTAGCTCCTAATTCTAGAAAGAGAAAGTGTTCTGTTTAAACTTTCAGTTTCTTTCTAGAGAGATTTCTTTTTCACACTCCATATTAGCCACCGTAAATCCTCTTTTATGGCATTTTCTAGGGTTTGTATGTTTACAACCAAGAACACTCTGACCAAAGGTGTCTGGCTTAATTTATCCGCATTAGAAGAAGATAAAAAGAAATCAAGAGCAACTGTTGGGTTTCCTGCCTCTTTGGGAAAAGTTGTTGTAACTCAGTCTACCGAGTTCGGAACGGCTTATCCTTACAACATGCATCACATTCCTTCCAAGCCTACCTCGACTTCTCAGTCATTACGTCACGTGGTCACTCTCCTCATATAAAAAGATCATCCCAATCCCAGGGGGCACCAGCCGTAAAAAACCTTGCACATTCAAAACCATGGGTTCATATAATGATGAGAATACTCTTCGGAAAGTTACCAAACTTTCTAAATCTAAAAATAAATCTTCTACAAAAACTGATCCAACAGCCCATCCTACACACATTAATAATTCATCACCACAAATTCTGATCATGGATGAATGTACTACAACCCTCGCAACTAAGGTCCCATTAGAACCAAACATGGGAGAAAAACCAACAACTCTAGCAACTTAATCTACTAGTCCCAAATAAGAAAATATTGAGGCTCAACCCACTGGGCCTTTAGAGTCTAGACCACAAGCTATAGACAAAAATATTGAGGATAGTGATGGGGATTCCTCTCTTAAGACATCTCGTAAAACTAGGAAAATTCCAAGGCCATTGGAGAAACGGAATCTGAAGGACTCGAAAGATGATGATGATGATCAGGGCAAAGGCAAAGGCAGAGCACAAGAAGTAGAATCTAAACCTTTTTTTTCCTCTCTTGTGGGGCATTTCGGACCAAATTTTGACAAAGTTAGTGTTAAATACCTCATAGACTTGCACAAAATTTCCTATGTCTATTTCCACGAGCTCGAACTGGAGAGAATCCGAGCCAAATAGAGGTTCCCTAATTCAATCAGAGTTAGGCTGCCCCAACCCCGAGAGACTCCGATGGGCTGTAGGGCTAGAGAGTTGGTGATTAACACCGATGCGCTTAACTAGGGCATTCTGTCTCCCTTAGACCATGAGATAGTGAGGTATTTGAGTCTATTCAAGTAGTGTCCAAGCCACACTAGCCCAAATGCTTGGTTTTCACTGATGGTGTGCATCATGACCTCAAGCCTTTCTAAAGTTCCGGTGCCAGTGGAGCAACTGGTTGTTGTGGTGTGTTTATCTTGCAATGCCTACATTTTCTTATATTATTTTAATATGAAGAATAATTACAAGGTGGCAGATGACCTCTTGGAGGCAGAAAAGATATAGAAAATCTAATTCTTATTCATATATGGACATTTAGGAAAATGGAAAGAAAATATCCTCTAAAGGAAATCTGAGCCAGCTCATAAGTCATTGGAAGAATATACGTAAGCCTCTTCGTATTTATCTTATAGACCTATTATTTTCTGTATCATTTGGCATTCATTTTTCTAACAAAAGTTTTTATATCAGCCATTTTAAAGCCATTCCTTCAGGATTAGGAAGATGGAAAAGCAGCATTCATGAAGCTGAATCAATGGGCCGATGAGAAGTGGTCCAATAAATTTACAGAACTGCTTCACCCCTAGGAAGTTTATCAGATGCCATCTCCAGAGGACCAACCTTATTCGGGAACTTTCATAGGAGAAAGTTTATTACTCGTCCTCGAGCTACTGAAATCCTTAACAGGATTGAGGCAGCTGACGGTAAGTTATTTTTACCGACCATAAATAGATCTCCCAGCCACAGGAATAATAAAAAAAATAAATAGGAGGGCTCATCGCAAATTTTTGTTAAGTTAGGAAGTGGTGGAAGCCAGACGAGATTAACGCAACATTGTTGGATGTTGTCGCTGTCACCGTTGAATAAGGAAGAGTGCCAATCAGAATTCATTATTCCCAAGAAGAAGAATGGACATAAAATGGGCAAACAAGGTAGTGATAAAAGAGAGAAGAAGAAAAAGAAGACTTTGATTGGATTAGAGATTATACTTCGTCCAGATCATCCCCCTCCAACCATCCCATTTGTTGTTCTTCTTCTTACAACCATAGTATATGATCATTTTTCTTCATTACTTCCCACATTTGAAAGTTTAGTTTCGGATATGGCAATCAAATGCAGGACATAGGGAACTTTGATTTTGATACTTTTGACTATGTCTTTCCTGAGTCTACAAGTACAACAAATAGTGTGGTATACGATGGGTTCTATTTGAAGTATCAAATGAGAATGATGAGCTGGAGTTGCAGTTTTGGGCTATGTGAGGCCAATCATTGAATTAGAAAGACAAGTGAGGTCTCAAGTTGAAGAAATCACTTCTTTTCAGAATAAAAACCAAAGTCTGAAGAATTTAGTTGAGGCAGAAATATGCGAGGTTGAAAGTTTAAACGGAGATGTGAAATCCATTAAAGATGAGCTAGTTCAATTAAAATCCGATTGTGACAAGTTTCAATCTGATTATAAAAGTTTGCAGCAATTTACTTCCGAGGAGATTACCTCCTTGAAGAATCAACACTCCGATGACCAAGCTATCATTAAGCGCTTGTCGGATGAAGAGAAAAATCTTGAAGATCTTCTCAAGAAGCAAGAGGAGGAGATTAGCTCTCTCGAGGAAAATACTACAACATATATAGCCAATGTTGTAGATGCATATGCTAAAAAGGTGATATATTTAGTGCAAGAGAGGGATAACTCGTTCAAATCAGATATTGTGTTGTTATTCTACTAGATATTTTCTAAGTTATCTATCGGGGAATTGTGGGGACATGTGCCACTTGATCTGATACCTTACCATAACATACCTTTAGCTGACCAACTCGATATTTATGATAATTCATACGAAGATGGTTCCGATAAATAGGACTCTGGTGGTGAGTGTGTATAAGGAAAAGAAGAAGGAAATACCGATGAACACGAGCCTTGAGGCCAGTTGGTTTTGATGTTTTCGTTTCTTGTATGCAAGGCATTTTGTTTATTTAACTTCGAATCAGATTTACTTTTGTGTAAATCCTTGGCATGGCCAAGGTATTTTGTGATCTTCTCATAGAATTTTGCTAAGCCCTTGGATCATCCAATGATCTTTATATTATCTATCATTTTTTATCAACTTGTTTTATGTCTTCAAATACTATTATTTATCCAAATACAATTAAAGTTAAGACATGATTCATTCAAAGGCAATAAAAACTTGTACTTAACCCACTCAAAGGTAATCCATTCGAAGGCAATAAAAACTTAATCTACTTGAGCCATTCAAAGGTAATCCATTTGAAGGCCATAAAAAACTTAAACCAACCGAGTCATTCAAAGGTAATCCATTTGAAAGCAATAAAAACTTAATCTATATGAGTCATTCGAAGGTAATCCATTCAAAGGCAATACAAATTTAATCCAATTACAAACACACTTTTAAAGGAAAAAATAATATATTAACAATGATTCAGACACCTTATTAAAACCTCCACGCGCCACCAGCTTAGGAAAGAATATGCCCCATAATATTTACATTGGATAGAAAAAAAGTAAATATATACAACACGAGTTTACTCCAGATATAACCTTAGGTGTTCGACATTCTAAGGGTGCCTCAGAGGATTTCCTCCATGGTAAACCAACCGATATGTTCCTTGATTTATCTTATTTCTCACAATGTATGGGCCTTCCCAGTTTGGGGTCAGCTTTCCAAACTTCATATCCTTAGTATGCATAAATTATTTTCGCAGGATTTTGTCTCCCACTTGGAAATATTTCTTTCGTACTTTACATGCATACCTACTTCTCATCAAACCTTGGTAATATATGGTTCTTAAATGGGATTTTATTCTCTTTTCTTCAATCACGTCCAACTGAGCCCTTACTGCAGCTTCATTCTTTTCTTTGGAATAATTTTAGACCCCAAAGGAAGAAAGAGTAGCTTTTATTGGAGCGATAGTATCCATCACATAAATCAATGCAAAAAGATATTCTTATGTGGCAGTGTGTGGAGTAGTTCGGTCAGCCTAAAGTAATTCTTGCAAATAATTAGGTCATTTAGTGGCTGCTCCTTCTAAGTTTTTTTTAAGACCCATCAAAATTGTCTTGTTTCGCACCTCTATTTGTCCATTGGCTTGGGATGAAAAGTCGAGGAAAAATGATGAATTCCTTTGATGCACAAAACACTTCCATGTCCTTATCATCAAATTGGAGGCCATTGTCTATGGTAATAGGTCGAGTAATTCCAAACCTACAACAAATATTGGAGAGAATAATTTAATTACTTCTTTGTTAGTTGTTCTAGAAAGGGGTGCAGGTTCTACCCATATGGAAAAGTAATCAATTTCCAAGATGATAGTTTGACTTCCCTCAGAAGCCATCAGAAGCGGTCTGACCAAGTCAGGCCCCTATTTATCAAAGGGTATTGCTTCAGATGCTGACTCCATGAGAACTGCTCGCATGTGTATTGGATTTCCATACCTTTGATAAAGATCACATCTTCTAACCAACTCTCTAGACTATGTCATAATAGATGGCCAATAATACCATGCCAATAAGATCCTTCTACTTAAAGCCATATAACCACAATGAGATAGGGTTTCTCAATCATGTAACACATACAAAACTGCTTGGGACTCGTTGGATCTGAGGCAATGCATTAAAGGCTTACTAAAGATCTTTTTATAGAGGATTCCTCCCAAAACAAAGAAACCACGTGCTTTGAATTTTAACTGCTTGGCTAAAATTTTGTCCTCATGTATGATTTTTTTGGTAATAAACTTTTGGATATCATACCTCCAATTGTGCCTAACTGTGGTTGACATTTGGAAACTTTCTTCACTATCAACTTTCATTTCATAAGTTTTTGTTATAGAAGGACATTTTTGCACTAGAATCCAAGGGTAAACTTCCGAATATGCAATAGTGGCTAGAGAATCAGCCATCGAATTTTCTGACCTCGGCACATTCTCGTATTTTACATACTTAAAACAAGCAGAAATTTATTTTAGCACTTGTATGTATTTTACCAACTGATCTTTCTTGGTTTCAGATTTCCATAGTGTTTGATGTATGACTAGTTTCAGATCACTCAAAATCAGATTCTTTTGGCACCACATATGTGAGCTAACCTAAACCTGCTATAGCTGCTTCGTATTCTGCTTCATTGTTGGATTCCTTAAACCCAAAACATCTAGCTTGGTACATTGAATCCCCGAAGGGGGGAAGTAAGTAAATTCCAGCCCCACACCCCATCATACTGGATCCACCATCTATTCGAATTATCCATTCTTTTTCGGATTTTTGGGTTGCAGATCCCTCATAGGACCTCTTCGAATGCAATTCCACTAAGAAGTCGGCTACATCTTAAGCTTTGATTTCCATTCGAGGAGCAAAGTCAATATCATAATCCCTTAAAACCATAGACCACTTAACCATATGACCTGATATATCAAGTTTTTGCAACACGTTTTTAAGAGGAAAAAAGGTTTGAAATGTGATGGAAGGCACCTAAAACTATGGCCTCATCCTTCTGGCCCCTATTACCAAAGCTAAAACCATATTTTCCTACTTAAGGTATCTTTTCTCAGCATTCAACAAACTCTTACTAATGTAGTAAAATGGCGGGGATAGTTGTCAACTTCTGGAACTAATACTGCACTTACAACATAATCTGATACCGCTAGATATATGTAGAGTCTTTCTCCAGTGATGGGTTTGAATAAAGTTTTGGTGAAGATAAATGGTGCTTGATTTCTAGGAATGCCTTATCACTATTTGAGGACCAATTGAAGTCTTTGGTATTTCTCAGTACTTGGAAAAATTGTGCACATTTATCTGATAACCTTGAAATAAACCTATTCAAAGCTGTCAATCTCCCAGACAATACCTAAACTTCTATGGTGGTCCCAAGAGGATCCATGGCTAATAAAGCATTCAATTGATTTGAGTCAGCTTGGATTTATTTCTCACTAATGATGTAGCCCAAAAATTTACCGGATCGCACATCGAATGTACAATTCTTAGGATTCAGTTTTAAATTGATAGTTTCAAGCAATGGGAAAATGATCCTTTGGACACACTCGGTTGAGATCTGTCAAATCAGTGCACAATCGCCATTTCCCTTTTTTTTTTAACAAGCACCGAATTTGCAGTCCAAAGTTGAATTGATATTCTCGAATATGCCCCACCTTAGACAAGTTGTCTACTTCTTGAGCTATAGCTTTGAATTTTTATTCTAAAATGCATCTCCTTTTTTTGGACTACTGGACCTGCATTTGATCATAGAGATAGTTTGTGACAAATGATACTTGATGGTACACCAGTTACATCTTCATTGCACCAAGAAAACACATGTAATGTTTTGGATAAAAAATATAACAACTTTTCCTTTAACTCTGGTTGCAATTTGGCTCCAAGTTTAATATTCTTTCCATCTGCTAAACTATGTAATTTGACCTCTTCTATAGGGATACCCGTACTAGGAGTATCTTTTAGATCATCTATCTTGTTGGGGTCCAAAGAGGACTCTAGTAATTGATATTCATTTGTTTGTAAGTAGACATAAATAAAATATTAGCAGAGATACCCGTGTCAATCAGAATTCTTCAAATCTGTGTACCCTCGATAGATGCTCCTATTACCACATCATCCTTATATGTGCATGTGACACCTCTAAAATCATATTTGTCAAATATTATGAAAGGAGGAGGGCTTTGACAGAGGTGTGTGGACTTTTTTCATTCGAATTGTATAGTCAAGCTAACTACATGTGTCTTCTTGGAGCAACTTGAATGTGTTATCACCGTATCTCTCCCAAAAATGGTGAGTGATTCGAAAAAACTGCATAGTTTGGAAACACTTCCAATATTTTATATTACTACATTGATTCTACCCCGATCATGATAAGGATCCACATACTCTGAATCCACATCGAATTTTTCCATAATTATCATTGTACTTTCTTGTTTGGAGGCTTCGATATTTTACCTTCGGACGTTGGGTGGTGTAGTTTGTGCCCCACTTGCACTTGGTTGTGGTCTACTATATACTTTCCTATTACCCCCTTTGGATTTAACAAAAGTAGTTAGTTTCCTATTCTCGTTTGTATCTCTTGTTTTAGAGCAATACAATCCTTGGATTTGACCATGTATTTTGATTTTCCCTTGGATTCTGGATTGGTGTTGGCCTTCGGAACTGTACCAAGTTCTTGGCCCTATCATAGATGGTTGCCACATTCTCAATTAGTTTTGCATAATAATCAGGTTGGACCTATTGATTCTCTCTTGTCCTAGATTGTTGACCCTAATTAGACTGGATCTATTTGGGCCGATGAGAACCTTTCCCTGAGTCCCATGATGGTTGATGACTTTGGCTTGCGACTGGTTACTAGTTTGTAGGACAGATATTGTTAGAGCAAGCCTATATTGATGAGGCTGCGTCAATCTATTGATTTCCTCCATAGTAATCTGCTTTCCGACCTGATTCAATAATCCAAACCAAGTCATTGCTTTCTTTTGAGTCACTGAATCAACTAACTCTCAAGCTAATAGAACTTACCGCAACAAAGCTATAACCACTTGCTCAAAACAGTCTGCTAACCCATCTTTAATATTCACAAAATGATTAATATAATCCTTCAAAGATTCGTTCGAATATTGTCCACAACAAATTATTGTATCGTTCTTTCCTTTAGCTCTTTACTTCCCACAAACTGCCTTTGAAATGCCATCTAAAACATGTCAAAATTCTTGACTGATCCATGTGGAAATTTGTTATACCACTTTAAGGTACTACCCTTGAATATTTGAGAAAAATACCTACATAAAAGCTTGTCATCAGCTCATCATGAAGTTTTTAAGCTGCTCTAGATGATTATCAGAATCCTGGCCCCAATCATATTTTTTTGTCTTCGAACTATCAAATCATCGGGGAAATGTCCGGAGAGAATCTTTGAGGACAACAGTGATTGTTTCCAATTGTGTCATTGGCTAAACAGATGGTCTTCATTGGGAGGGGCACATATTCTGATTTCACGACAAATTTATCAGGATATGCGTCATGTATTAGTAAATTTTTTTTTATAGTTTTAATGCATTTTTACCATACAAAATAATGCGGCTATCACGCTACAACCCTAGGTTAAAATCTTACATCTCGCAATGCAAATTTTCGTTAATCAAACAAAAGGATACACTATTTTCTAATAAAAATATATGTGCTATGTATGTGATTTTGTAGTGAAAATTTTGCATTAGAGATAAAATCAAATAACATTTAAAATTTAATTTGTTACCGAAATTTTATATTTGTTTTAATTACAACCCTACCCCGAACAAGAACAATGAATTAAATTAAAATATATTTTTATTATTATTAAGAATTCTAGTTGGTATTTTATAAAGAAAATGAAAAGTGGTTTATAGTAAAAATTGAGCTAATTTTTAAAATTTAAATTCAAAACTAATTTCACAAAATTCAAAGTTATTTTATGTTCAACGATTTAAAATAAATTATATTTTTAAAATTCATGATCGACATTTAAAATGCTTGTTTAGAAATTATTTAAATTATTTAAATTTTTTGCAATAGTTTTATGATTATTTAAATTTTATATCTTTTGAAAATTATGAATTATTTATTACATATTTGATAATATTTTATTATTTTTATAAATATCTTTTCAATTTATATCAATATGAATATTAATAGTATATATATTGTGTTATTTGTTGCCTTATGAATTATACATTATAATTTTTTCATTGTGCGTTATAATGGATTATCAACTATGATCAAGGTTAATAATGTAATGGTTATTATTAGTACGATATTTTAAACAATAATAGTAAGTTGGACTCACAAGATATATGTTATTTTACACTAAGATTGTGATAGGATATACCCCTTAACGCGAATGTGGATTTTAAAAATTATAATGGTTGTAGAGATTTTAATAAATTAACAATGCATAGAAATAAAGATGGATTTAATGCTCCGCTATAAAATTGTGACCGGTTAAAACTTGAAATGTGCGTAATAGATAGAACCAACTTTCACTCCAGGTCTATATCATTAATCACACTGTCTAAGACTACAATACAATACACATAAGTATTCGAAAATAATCAATTTAATATAAGGTAAAAAATAAAAATAATAATAACGAATTATAACAACCACCGCCACCGTTACTCTTTTCCTTACTGACTATAAACAAAACCATAACTATTCGCTTGCTCACACCTCTTCATCTCTCCTTACCTCGTTAAAGACTTTCTCCATAAACCTTTCAACCTCTCTAACTCCAACTATGGTTGAAACAAGAACCCAAAGATTCCATAAAATAAACTCCACCTCTCTCCTTCCCAACCGCAAAATCACCCTACGCTTCAGAGATCAGAAAAAACCATCACCTCACCCTCTTCGTCAGACTCCTCCCGCTCTAAAGGCCCTAACACTTCCCTCTCTCTCGAGACTAAAACCTCTTCTCCTCCCACTGCCCCCCTTCCCGTTGCTCTGGAATGTTGGGGCTTCCGTTGTCGGTCCACTCAACTCCTCCCCCCGTCATGCATGCCACCACCGTAGCCTCTCTAAGTTCCATACGGCAACCCTCGATAAAATCAGTAAAGAGATGGATATATCCCCTCTCTCGCTATCTCCCCCATCCTCCAAGCCGTTCACGCACATTATCTCTGATGACGAAATCCTTCAGAGTACTCCAAGACTCGCTCCCGGGAAGCTCAGCTTCAAAGCACTCTCAACCACAACGAACGACTCCTAACTGCCATGACCTCCATCCAGTCGCCTGACCCTCCGGTTAATGCATCGTCCGTCAATGCCACTCCAGATTCCACATCCAAGTCTGGCCTGCATTATGGGAGTGGAACAGCCCCGATCCCTGGATTATGTAACATGCAAGGTATCTCTGAGTCTCTCTCGCTCTTTCTCTCAAATCCACCTTCTCTTGCCCACTCAGTTCCTTCCACCCACTCTCCACCCACTCGAAATTCATCTAATACCCCTGAAACTGCTGCCCCAACTGCTCTCAGCCTTCAAACTGCCATGCAAACTGAAACCCTAACCACCACAACTGTCCTCCACTCGATAACCCAAAAGAACCCTATGCATGAAAACTAACATGCAAACCCTAGACTTTTAAACCTCACTCACACGTTTCCATCTCCTATAACTAGCAAATATGTGTTCAACCCCGACGCATCTCCCAATTATGCAAACCCTAGCCATGCAAACCCTAACTTTGCTAGCCATCCACACCTTGAGTCACTATCCCCAACAAACATTCTCACCACTGCCATACAAACCCTAAATTTTTTTCTGTTTAGCCAAACTGACCTTGCTATCCCTCTAATTAACCAATCTCCCTCTACCGTGATTCACGCGTCTTACTAAGCAGAAACTGCCCAACCACGTCTCAACCCTATCCCTTTGCCTGCCAGCTTCCCTGAATCATTCCCGGGACGGAACAGTAAGGGATACGCCATCTCCAGACACTCCAAAGCCTTCAGACCCCTGGGCATAAGACCATCCACCCTCCAGCAACACCCCTACACGCGCCCTCCCAAGAACAGTTCCATTCTCCCACCTTGCGAATGAGTCGCCCCCTCTCGTGAATATACATCGCCCAACACCCATTTACAAATCCTGGGCCAATGTTGTTTCCACTGAATCTGACCTGACGCCTCACATGGCATTGAAAAAGACCGACGACCTAAAATTTAAAAATGGCACCTTGCTATTCCCCGATGATGCCCTCTCCAAAGACAAAGACGACTGGAACAAATGTCTATTTGGCTACTTCATCTCCAAAAGAAGAGCCACATCCCACATCCAGTCCCTTGCTAACCAAATTTGGGGAACTCTTGGGCTCCAGGAATGCAAACGTACACCCTATGGCCATTACTTCTTCCATTTCTCCACTACGGACAATGCCACTGAGGTTCTGGAGCGTGCTCCCGAGTTCTTCAGCAGTTACCCAGTCTTTCTTAAGCGCTGGGCCCCGATGGAAACACTGGAAAAAGAATCGCTAAATGAAATCCCTCTCTGGGTAAAATTTCATGGCATGCCTCATGAGCTATGGACTGTCAAAGGTTTAAGCATCATGGGAAGCGCTCTAGGAACCCTGATATATGTAGACAGCCAGACAGCCAACCGATCCCGCCTCAGCTACGCCAGAATCTGCATCATCATGCAAGCAGCAGCCTCCTACCCTAACAATCATCACCATCGGTTTCCTGGGAAAATAGCACATAATACAAATCGAGTTCCAGGGCCTTCCCACGATCTGTACAAAATGTACCTCCTTTGGCCATGCTGCAGCAGGATATCCTAGCCCCTCCGGTCCCCAGAATATTTAGCTCTTTTATTTCTCTAATATTTTGCTAGAACTCTTATCTATGAAATTAGCTTGCTAGAACATTAGAGGCCTTAATGATCATGTCCGTCAAAAGGACGTTCGAGATTTTGTTTTTTCTAATAGCATTAATATTGTTTGCATGCTAGAGACTAAGGTTAATTCCACTAACATCACGACCATTATCAACTCCATGCTTCCCTGGTGGGACTTACGCACTAACCACATGGACCATCACTATGGTTGTATTTGCATTACTTGGAATCCTAGTGTTTTCAAAATCACTACCCTCAAATCGTCCCCGCAGCTCATCCAGACCAAAATAAAATGGATTTCCCGTAATACTAGCTTTTACACCACCACCATCTACGACTTCAACGACCCTCGTGACTGCCTTTCCCTTTAGGAAGACCTTAACTCCACCTCCCCTTCCCCTTGGGTTGTCCTTGGGGATTTTAACGACATCCGCAGCCCCATGAGAGAACCTCCAATGACAATAGATGGAACAACTCAATCGTCGCTTTTAACGATTACTGTAGGAATGGAAACCTTGAGGACCTCCGTACCTCAGGTTTCCAATTTTGGTGGTTTAACCACCAACCCGACACCCCATCTCTTCCAGGATTGATAGAGACCTTGTCAACGACAACTGGGACATATACTTCCCCAACTCCTTCTCCCACCTCGACCCCCCCCCCCTCTGACCATACCAAGATTATCCTCTATCTCTCAGCCTATTATATCCCCAAACTCCAAACCTTTTATATTCTTTAGTTTGTGGACCCTCCACCCCACCTTCATGGAGATGGTATCTACTATCTGGGCCTTCCCTTGCTCCCCCACCCCATGGAAGCTTACGACACTGGCCCACATCCTTGTCTCTCTAAGAGTGGATAGTTCCCAAGCTGAATTAGCCCAAGCCCAAATTGACCTAGCCTCCAACCCCTCTGACCGTGACCGTATTCTCTTGGAGCGAGAAGCTGCCAAAAAGTAAATTTTCTTTAGCCAAGCCGAGGTATCCTTCCTCAAACAAAATTCTAGAGAAACTTGGCTCAAATTAGGAGACAAAAACTCCAAATGTTTTCACAATAGCATTACGGCCCGCTGGGCCCGAAACAAAATCCTCTCGATTACCACTCCTAATGGGCACTCGAGCTCCAACCCCAAAATAATCTCGTCAACATTCCTATCCCACTTCCAAAACCAGTTTGGATCTGCTAGCACCACAGGATATCCCGGCCTCGCCAAAGTCACATCCCTCATAAACCATACTGTCTCCCCCTCGGACAAAGCCAACATGACCAAACCCATTTCTGACTCGAAGATTGGGGTTGCCTTCTTTGACATTGACAGTAACAAAGACCCTAGCTTGGACGGCTATAGTGCGGGTTTCTTTAAAGTCTGTTGGGATATTGTGGGCCCCGACATATGCTCTGCTGTCAAGCACTTCTTCCTTAGCGGGAAATTGGTTCCGCACTGGAACAAAACCCTAATAGCCCTTATTCCAAAAACGGACGCCCCTTCCTCCCCTTCTGACTTCCGCCCCATATCCTCCTGCAATGTCACCTACAAGATCATTTCAAAAATCATTGCCAACAGACTTAAACCCACCCTCCCTTATCTTATCGATCCTTCCCAATCCGTCTTCATCCCGGGCCGCTCCATTGCGGACAACATCCTCCTCACCCAAGACCTTCTGCATGGCTACCATGCTATCCGCAAAGGCCCTAGATGCAATATAAAGATTGACCTCATGAAAGCGTTCGATAATGTCCGCTGGGAGCTAATCCTAGACGTTCTTTATGCGATGGACTTCCCCATTGAAATGATCGGCTGGATAATCTACTGCATCTCCTTCCTTTCTTATAAGATTGGCACAAATGGAAACACCACCACCTTCTTCTCTGCGAAAAGAGGCCTCCGCCAAGGAGACCCCTTGTCCCCATACCTCTTCGTTATTGTCATGCATGGACTCTCTCGCATCCCCCAACAAAAGAGTCAATACCCTGGCTTTGGATTCCATTGGAAATGCCACTCACTCAAAATAATCAACTTTTAATTCGCCGACGACCTCATGATCTTCTGGCAGGAAAACATCAAATCAATCAAACTCATTCATGAGGGCTTGCAAGATTTTGCCTCACTTTCGGGCCTCCACTTAAAACCGAACAAATCCAAGTCTTTCTCTCTGGAGCCTCAATGAATGAGCGTCTATCCATCCTCCATCTTCTAGGTTTCAATGAGGGATCCTTACCGGTTCGCTACCTGGGGGTTCCCATCATCACCGGTAGACTCACATACAGTGACTGCAGACCTCTCTTCACCAGAATCACCAACCGCATCAACTCCTGGACCACGAAGCCCCTCTCATACGCGGGCTGCCTTCAGCTAATCAAATATTTCCTCTTCGCTAACCAAGTCTACTGGTCCTCTATTTTTATTCTCGCGGCTAGAGTAATCAAAGAACTATCACAGCTCTTAAGACAATTCCTTTGGTCAGGGACCGAAATTAAGATCACAGGATCAAAAGTGGCTTGGGACATAACTACCTTGCCAAGATCGGAGGGCAGCCTTGGGATCCCAAACCTTAGAATTTGGAATCAGGCGGCCGCCTTAAAATACTCTTGGTCTATCCTCACAAAGAACCCCAACTCTTTGTGGACTCAATGGACCATCGAGGAAATGATAAAGAACAAAAACATTTGGACAATCCCTATACCAGCTAATTCAAGCTGGGGCTGGAGAAAAATCCTAAAGCTCAGAAATCTCGCAGTTGGCCTCTATAGGGTGGCCATTGGTAATGGATCACATACCTCTATATGGTTTGACCCCTGGCTCTTCCCTTCCTTCTTGGTAAACTGTTTTGGACAAAGCATTACCAACCTTTCTCGCCTTTGTAACCTCTCAGTTGTTTGAGATCTTAATCTCAATGGCAATTGGCACTGGCCCTCCCATGCCAGAGCCCAAAATTGCCACTTGCTCTCTCACTTGGAAGAAATAAGAATTTCTTTATCTAAGCTTCCCTCCCTCCTCTGAAGAAGACACTTTTCTTTGGATACCCAACAAATCCAAACCCCAATTCACTATCAGCAGCACTTACTCGGCAATCCGCCATTCTAAGGCGAAAGTCATATGGAGTTCCCTTATATGGAATAAATACTCAATCCATGGGCACTCTTTCATCTCCTGGCTGGCCATTCAAAATAAGCTATCCACTCGTGACAAACTCATCAGTTGGGGTCTCGACTCCCCTCCCCCCCCCCCCCCCCCCCCGAGATTGCACCCTTTGCTCAGCCTCGCCTGAAGACGTTGATCACATCATGGTCTCTTGTCCCTTTGCATCCTCCATCTAGGAAAACATCTGCGCAAAGTTCTGTTTCCCAGTTCAACCCTCCTCATGGAGCTCTTGGATAACTGAAGCCTGCAAATGGCCCACCTCAAATTCCAAAACCCATATCTGGCGCACAGCTTTCTGCACCACGATCTACCACATTTGGCGAGAGCGCAATGAGAGAATCTTCAACATCAACCACTCTCTGGCCTCTAGCATTGCTTTCAAAATCCTTTCTGAAATAAGATAAAGATTCTATAACACTAGCATCTCTCTCTTTTTGTAACACTTGTAATTCTATATTCAAGCAAGAAAACCTCTCATTTAGAATGGAATCTGTCTACATTGTAATATGACCCTGAGCTACCTGATAACTTTGTAAAAACAATTCCATTAATTTAATGTTTTTTATACCAAAAAAATAATAATATCTAAAATTAAACAGTATATAAGAAAGTTAAAATAAAAATAAATATTTGGTAAAAAAGAAAACACGAATAAAACTAATTTGTAAAACTATAGAGTATGTGGTAACAATTATATTTCTAGACGTGCTTTTAAAGGGTAGCTGAGTTGGTGGAGTAAGACATGCTTGTGATCAAAGGTCATGAGTTCGAGTCTTTTTACAAACACTTTCTTGGGTGAACCTGTCACCTTGTGTGATTTACCTTCTGGCGTTGAGGGTTTACCCTGTGCGCACTCACTGAGTAGCGGCTGTGGATTCCCTCCGAAAAGAAAACTATACTTATGGACATGAATTAGTTAGTTGGTGGAGTTGCTGATCAATGTTTTAATTTGAATTTATGTTTAGTTAAATTTGACGGGTTTGATTTAGAAGCTAAGTCTTAGAACATCAAAGTAATAAACATGGTTATTTTTTTATAAAAAAAAATTTAAATATGATAATTATAAAAAAACATTAAATAAAAGATTTTACATATTGGAGTTCAAAATAGATGCTTGGTGTGTTTAAAGATTTTGGATAGTGTTGCGTAAATGTGTCATAACTACTATAAAAAAAACATTAATAGAAGTCTTGTTCACATACTCATCAAAAAGATAATATAACTTGTTTTTATCATTTTCAAACTCATGTTCATAACTATCATCACCATACATTTTGTCGGTAAGAGAACTCCACAAACTGAAATTTATAACAAAGATCTAACATGATGAAAATAGCCATAATTAGACTAAAATCAGACAAAGTTTTCCTAAATTTTTTCATATTTGATAAACCATCTTTCTTATGTACTCGTCTTCATTTATTAAATCTTCTTTCAAAGTCAAATGTGTTATGGAAACCAAAGGAAAATACAAATACGACACCGGATAGAACACCTTAAAAAAATTTCTAATCTTCTCTATCATATCTCACTCCTCACGGGTTGGACAAGAATTAAAATTTGAATCACTCAACTCTAGATGAGAAAATGCACGACGATAAAACATAGAACTCTCAAACATAAGAAAAGTTGAGTTCAATCTATAGGTACATCTTGCTTTAAACCCTTAATCGAATCTAAAGACATATGCTTAACACATTTTAAAAACTTATGCTTCTTTGCTTATGATCCCCTAACATACTTCACACATTCACGAACTTTCTCAACGGCGAAATCGATTTGTTTCAATCCATCTTGCACTACTAAATTCAATACATGTGCACAACAACGAACATGAAAGCATTCTCCATAACAACTAAGTGCATATTTCATATTTCGTTGAGTTATCAATTAAAACGGTGCTAGAACTTACATTATTTAACGTGCCCATTGTGACGAGGAAGCATATAACTAAAATTCAAAACACATTTTTACAGAGCCTATTTTTATCAATAAAATGTATGGTGAGACAAATATACCCATTAGTAATAATATAGCTCCATAGGTCAACTGTTAAACAAATTCGGCCCGGAATTAACTCTAACATTGTTTTTTTTAAATCGTTCATAAATCTTCATTATTTCCCTCTTGCAAGTATTTCTACAAAATAATTAAACATCATTTCGTAAATACTAAAATACTTTTCGAAACCCTTCATACTTAACTAATTGAAAATGCATCTCATGAAGAAGAATTATTGCAACAAATAACTCTCTAAACTTTTTTAGATCATAAAAACGACTACCAAGAGACATGCAATCACTTGATTTTGAAATAAGCATCTGTTTTATATCACGACTACTAACATTTTCACATTTTTGTATATGTCGATGCAAATTACACGTACCATAAGTACTTTTACCAATAAAATAACACTATATTTTTTGCAAACATATCTTTCTTGCATATTATCGGTAAGGGAAGCATATTAAAATATAACCAAACATCTATTTTAATTTTATAATCTTTTGGTTTTCGTTTTTCTACACATTTTCATAAAATCTTTTCACATTTTTTTTGCTGACATGATCCATTTCAAAATCTCATAACTCAATTACGTTATTTATGTATTCGCACTTATATTTTCATTCGCAGAAGAATCAATTTTACCTAAACATAAAAAATACACGAGATAATTTAGATCTCTAACATATAAGTAAATGCTATAAAAATAGTGAAGATTATATTATATTATATATTATATATATAATATGAATATCAACTATAACAATTGATATTGTTTTAATATATAGTTTAATGTCCATAATAGGGACAATAAATATAACCATGATACTAAATGTTATCATTTAGTATAATATATATATATATATATATATATATATATATATTATAGAATAAAACACATGTGGATACATAATTTTAACACAAATTCGAAATAGTTTGGCCTCACTACCAAGTGAATATGGTTCACTTGATATGTCCATAAGCCGACCCGTTACCTTAAAGAGATTACTTTATATCATGGAGTCCATACTACCAAACTTCTCTACATATGTCGCATGTCCTAACCAAAATGAAATAGAAAATTAGAACAAAAACTAAGAGGAAATAAGAACATTGTATTGAGAAAAAAAAAACAAAAAAATTGAAGAAAGCACGAGGACAAAAAGAGAAAGCATGAGGAGGAGGAAGGCACCAGTGAAGAAGATGAATAGAGCAGTGAGGTTGTGATTCAAATTTGGATGAAAGAAAAACAAATATAGGTGGCGGCTAGGGTAAGTTATTTAGGATATTATATTTAGTTTCTAAATTCAAAAAACACATTATATACATAGAATACCGTTTTATAACTATAAATAATTTGCTAATTATAAAAGGGTGAATGAGTCATCGGATTCAACATAGTCAAATTTTGTACGGTAATAATAGGTTGTTTCAGATGTTTGAAAAACACATTTTGATATAAAAGTATGAAGTTATAGCAATCAGTCTCGTATGTTAGGATATTAAAATATCTAATCATTCTTATACGAGTCTTACAATGATTTTCATTGGTCTCTTAGATGCAATACCATTACTACCTTATGACTACAATAATAGGATAAGTCACTTAAAAAACTTATAAACATTGATTATCACAACTTTGAACCACTAAATTATAAACAACACTTGGTTTTCCATTAGATGATGGATATGTGTTGAATTGTTTATAAATATTTATTTTCGTAACTCTTGAACCATTCTAAGCAATTTTTTGTAATTATTAAGATTTTATCCATGTTTTATTTTGGGACGAAGAGAGGAGAGCCAAACAATTATAGATGAATGTTTGGTGGAATATATGAAACTCAAAGCATGCTTTCAAAACCTATATATTATATAACGGATTGATAAAATGTGACTACGTGAGTCCCAATAATGTCTATAAAATTGCAAAGAAGTTTGGTCTGAAAATATATTTTGTTACGTGAACAAGAACTACTACGTACTTGATGACTATGTATCAACTATTGCTATGTGTTTCGCATTTTTACTAATGGAGAAATGGAATTTTACAACATAGTGAAAAATGCATAAATCGTCACTCATATATTGATATTGCCTCTTATCAACCATCTTGCAATGGGTACCTCAGTTGCATTCGTGCGGTCGCTAACAAAAATATTTTGCAACCGATTTGGCATGGAATATATAGCGCAATGGTTTTGCAATATACTTCTCTTACTAACTTAATCTGATGGAAAACGGGTCATATTATGACATACTCACTGTTAAACAAAACAAAAAAATCAGTCATGTCCAAACATTTTAATTTTATAATGCCAAAATATAACATATCACCAAATATAACTTATATAGTGTACAGGGATCTGAAATATATTAATGTTACAATTGAACAATAATATAATTCACACGTTAAAGTAATATAATTTCAAAGTACTATAATAGCTCTCGAGTTTAGTTTTTATTGGCACTAGTAGCTCATTTTTATAATTAATTAGCATAGATGAATGTGAAAATTGCTTTCTCACATAGAAATTTTGATGAAAATTAAATATATTACAACGAGATAGTTACGATATAGCTGGAAATAAAATTTGATTTGTACTTAGAAAATATTTCTTTATGATTTATTAAAATATAGTAGTTAATAATACTTGAGATTTGATAAGTTTATGAAAGGATTTTTTTTTTCCATAAATGAATTTGACTATTATGTTTACTTTAAAAAAAATTCATAATGGTTCTTTCATTTATTTGTTATTATATGTTGAGTGCTTCCAATAATATAAAAAAGATCTAGAAATTAAAGAATTAATTGAGTTTTAAATTCAAGATGAAAGATATTGGAGAAACCAATAAGATAATTAAGATAAAGATAACTAAGAATAGATTAAATAGTGAAGTATAACAGACACACAATCGATATTTTTTAAATATTCTAATATATTTTGGCATCGACAAGAAGATTAAACCATTAAGAACTTATTTGGCTTATCAGTTGAACATTTGTGCTTCTCAATGTCCAAGTACGTTATACTAGTATTGTTGGCATTATCATATACGTCATGGTCACAAACACGCGTACTTTTTGAAAAAATCATTTGTAAGCCGTACAATTCATTTTGAGTTACATTAAAAACTCTACGAGTGTAAGTTTACTAATTCAGAATGAATACAACAATGATAAAAAAATTTATCTACATGAAAGATGATTGGCTTGTGACAGGGACTCGAACTCATAACCTTTGGTCCCAAGCATGCGTTACTCAACCAACTCGGCTGCCCCGTGTGGGCTGTTTGTTTAGGTTAGTATATGATATGCATATCTCTCATAAATATTCTATTTATGAATGGTCTTAGGAGACACGAAAACAAATAAAATGTTAGTTTTAGATGCAACTAGGACACGTAATTAGGACACGTAATTGCTACAATAAATGTGTTATTCATGATTGTTCTTAATGGTAAGTGTTAAAGTAGTCAACCTATTACAGCTATATAACGGAAGTTTTTTATATAGTTAGAAATAACAAATAATTTGATTTCACTCCACAACTGTAGAAAAATGTATCCATAATTAATTAATTATATATAGTTAGAAATAACCATTATGTTTTTTTAGGTTAACTAAAGACGATAATAAAAATAATTAATTAATTCTTCAAAAAAATTTATTTGAATAATTAGATGATTAATTTATTATATAAACTTTGAATAATTAGATGATTAATTTATTATATAAACTTTTTACCATAATAACTACAATTGTATATTTATTTGTTATGTTTATTGAATATCGGTTTTCCTAGATCCGTAATGTAATTTTTAATTCACTAGTTAAAAGTATTGGATGATTTTTTAAATAATTTGATTATTAAAAATAAGTTACTTTTTTAATTTAACCATAATAAAAATATTATAAGATATAATTATGATATTTAAATTAATAGTGTTACATTATGTATAATTAGAAGGATCAACGGTACATATATTACATTGTCAAATATAATTAGAAGGATAAAAAATATATAAATAATAACATACCTCAATTAGTGTGAAGTTTTTAAGAAATAAATCGGTCAAAACGGATAATATTATGTGGAAAAAGTATTGCTAAATATATAGCGTCCGCTATCTCATATGTGGTTACGGATCGTACCAAAACAAGAAACTTTTTCTTTGTAGGTATCGCTAGCCGTAATTATATAGTCTCTAGTTATCTAAAGAGAAGATAATATTATAGGTATGGAAAAAAATTTAAATAAAAATTATTTGAATTAGAGAATCCTCAACTTTTGTATTAGTAAAAAGAGTTTTTATTGAATCCTCGATAAAAAAAATATTAAGACTATTTAGATTGGAGAATTCTCAACTTTTATATTAGTAAAAAGAGTTGTTATTAAGTTCTCGATACAAAAAATATTAAGACGAGAGTTCAAAATTCTTAAATAATTAAAAAAAAAAACAAAATCATCGAATATCCAGTTTGAAACTTTAGTTCTTTCCCGAATGTGTCTACTTTATAATACATATAATAAAATATTCAAATAATTAAAAAAAACAAAATCTTTCGATTATCTAATTTAAAACTTTAGTTCTTTCCCGAATTTATCTACTTTATAATGCATATAATAAAATATTCACAAATAAATCTCAATGTTATTTAAACTTTAAAACGTACATCCTAAGTTAAAAAAGTTAACAAATATCATAACATTCTTAAAAACTGCTAAAGTAAAACCCAAACCAAAAATAATAGTTATTTTTAGTATATAAAATATTAATTAGTAGTTAAGATAAAATAATAGTAATAATAATATATATATATATATATATAAGTGCAACATGATTATTTTATTTTAAATCAAATTTTTTTATTATATAAGATAAAAATAATTTTTTTTATTATATAAGATACAAATATATTTTTTTATATAATTCTAAATATTCAGATATTAAAATAATTGGTAAGATATTAAAATAATTGGTAGTAAAAATAAAACAATATGAGCTATTTAAACCACAAGAATGAATTCAACTCTATATCATTTATATGGACAATAAAACACAAAATAATTTTTAATTAAACAATTATGGCTCCCATTTAGGTTTGGAAGTTGGTTATATCTACATTGGTTTAATTTAAAATAGTTTCATGCAAAACCTTTTTCAATTTTAATGGATAATTCGATTACGTCTCCAAATTGGGGTTTTGGATAACTTCAGGTTCCTCCTCTTCCTTTCCGGAGTATACAGTCCTCAGTATTTTTTCTGGATGGTTCTTTACCTTTTTTTCTTGTTCTGTACCTTTTATTTTAGGTTGAATAAACAAGTGGTTATTTTAGGTTGAATAAACAAGTGGGTCCATCCTTCATTCAATATAGGTTTTAGTAATTTTTTAGTTAACTAAAAATCTTTACCATGTATTTTTTTTGTTTGTTTTATGATGATCTTTGCAGTACATACATATCCGATTGACATTTTATTTCAAACTTTGAGATTTCATTTCAAACAAAACAAAAGCAACTAAAACCATATATATATATATATATATATATATTTCTGTTAATTTTATGGTAAACATCATCATTGTATGTAACTTTAGATTCTATTTTCAGATTTTATAATCAAAGTTAAATGTAACTTTAGATTTTCAGATTTTATAATCAAAGTTAAATCTCAAAATTAGATTAACTAGATCTCATATGTTCATAGCTAAAAGAGTTCAAAATATTATATGTGTTACATATGTGTTACATCGAATGGCACTAAGTACCTAAGTTTTAAAGGCAATTATGTTATAAAATGGACTGTCTACTATTTTATTTGATATTTAAAGATATATACATTTTTAATCATAATATATTAGTAATTATAGTTAAGATATTATAGAAAAACCTTTTTTCTAAAAATAATCATTATCATTATTTTATTTTTGTATATAGAATTCTCAATACTTTAAATTTATCTTATAGCGAAGAATTCAAATATTTAATGATTAAAATAAACATGTAAAAAACCTAAAAAAATATAAAATTAGAGTAGAAACTCGATAAATTAATACTCGATTAATAACTCTTTTAATTAATAAATTTTGGTGGTCCCAATTGTATTATTTTATAGAATTTCTACTGTATATATATAATCATGGTAAAGCAATGTTCATATGTCTAAAAATTTGATAAATTTTTTAAAGTTTAAAATATTATAGTGTATAAAATTAAATATTAAATGAAGTCCCTTTTAAAGACTTAATTTTTATTTATTGTCTATAATATAGTATTAATTTATAAATATATATAAATAACTCAAGTAATAAATTCGTATCTTGAAAATATAATTCAAACCATTCAAAATTAATTGGACTAATAATAATATAATTATATTATAATTTTGTTTTATTAATAAAACATTAAATTAAATAATAAAAGTGTTACCGTTATCTTGTCTATAGGGTTAGTTAGGCACGAATTGTGAAATGGAATCAAGATACACAAATATACACCATCATCAGAAAAAAGTTACAGAATTAGCACACGGCACAATCGGAGTTCCGTCCAATCACTGATACGAGAAAGAAAACATTGCAAATTAAAACCCATATCAGAGGCGAGACCAATTCTATCATGAATTTTCGAACATTGAGGAAGCAACAAGAGGAATAGGTTTATAGGAAGACTTCGAACTTTCTAAAATGTAACTAGATGTGACACCGAAAGTCACAAAAATTACACGCTACCCTCAGGTTGCAAGGAAAAAGTGCAGGAAAGAAAAACACATGTATGATTGAGAATGTGCAGGTGAAGAGTCCATGACATGGTGATAAAACGGATGGTTATGGAAAACATCTGCATGAAATAGAAACATTTGCAAGATCGAGAATACTCCAAACAAGGCAATACATCAACCAAGACATAAACACTTTTCTACTAAATTGATAACGAATTTTTCAAACTGTTCAAGGAAATCGACGAACTGCTGCTCCACTGCAGTTCAACAACCAAAAGAAGAAATGCAAACCGATTGAAAACTGGACTTATTCACCGAACCACTCCGATACAAACCGTGGAGCCACGATCGCTTCATCTGAAAGTCTTTACAAATTGATTGAGGACGAGGACCCAAAAGACACCTACCCTAAACTCCCATAAAAAGAATGCGCATGCTGATTTCTAATGAAATTTGACACCGAAATAGAGCAAGTCGGCGAAAATGGTAAAACCATAAAGAGAATATAGTTTATAATTTTGTAACTCTAATATAATATCATATTAAATCCAAATATTATTAAAAAAATTCAAACTTATTCAAAAGGATAAGTACTTAATTTTTTGTACATAAAGATAAAAAATAACATTTACGGTAACTAATCAATATAAATAGTTTTGAAATTCGTTGTAAAGTCGTTAAAAATTATGAAAGCTTAAAATTAAGAAAGCTTGAGAAACGTGAATGAATACGTTTTTCAAAAAGAATTATTCTGATATTCTCTATTGTTTAGATTTTTTTTAGAAAGTTATTTTGGGATATAATAATCCTTTAGATTTAGATTACAAGCAACCAAAAGATCTAAATCAAATGATAGTTTTGAATATAGGGATAGAGTTTTTCACGTTTTCATATTAGAGATATTTTTGTTCAAAATATGTTTTCGTTTTTGAATGAATTATATATTTATAAAAATGATTAAACTTTCCCAAAGAGTTATAATCTTCCATAAATCTATAGGTAAGATCACGATTATTTAAGAAACGCATTTTCAGAAAATATTTTTTCTAAAAAAAAGACACTTATTCACGTGTCGGGGGCCTTTGTCGCAACCATCCTTGTGCTGATTGCGACAAGCATTGCATATCTGATGCAAGGGCTCGTGATTGCAATCAGCCTTGCTGATCGTGACCATAAGACGCTCAGGAAAGACAAACCTATTATATATTACCCTTTGTCATGATCACCATTGTGTTGATCGCGATAAAGCCCCCCTAGTGTTAGTGCTGGCACATTTGCCGCAACCAGCACGAGTATGATCGCGACAAACC